>CAUYQV010173584.1:0-28444 GCA_963574575.1 Galagoides demidoff | reverse complement strand
GCCCACCCTAAGATGGGATCACTTGATCTTTTCTTGCTAATATGTTTGAGTTCTCTGTGGATTCTGGTTATTAAACCTTTGTCAGAGACATAACCTGTGAGAATCTTCTCCCATTCTGAGGGCTGTCTGCTTGCTTTCCTTCTGTGTTCATGGCTGTGCAGAAGCTCTTTAGTTTGATCCCAAGGGCCATTCTTCTGTGTGGAGTTTCATTGATCTACCCTTTTAGGTTCAGGCTTCCTAGGAAATCTTTGTGGGGAAGCCTTTCCAGACCCATTCACATTCCTTTTGCACCATTGCTAGACTTGGTACACATTTATGTGTGCTGCATTTACCACCTATAGTGCCATTATTAATTTACTCATCAAAACTCCACACTATCCTTTCAGCACCTTAAGGGCAGGGATTGTTCTTTATCTCTCTTCATATCCCCATTGCATCAGCACATATTAAATAAATATCTGATGAATTAATGATTCTCACTCCATTACTTACAAACTATGTTATGCATTCTGTCGTCTGTCTCCCAAATCTTATTGATTGTGAAAAAGAGTCATTGAAAAGAGACTATGCAAAATGCTCCTGAGTGTGGATGGTCCATAGAAGGAGCTTGTGGCAGAGAACACTGATTGCTTATCCCCAAACAATGCTTTTTGCTACCAGATACTAAATGTTAGCCTGGTGTGGGGCAGCAGTATATTTGGAGAAGGCCAACCCATTCTCCATACTCAGATGAGGAATTCTTGGTAATTACTGGTTTAGGGGTGAGCATTAGACTGGTTATTGGTTAATGAAATTTGAAAGAAATCTACTGATGGTTTCAAAACTTTCTTTTTCCATAAAAAGTGTCTGGAGAAGATAAAGGCTATCCTATCTTGCTACCATGAGGAAAAAGCTAAAACAGTTACAGAAAAATCAAGGAATCTAACATCTTGGAGTTGCTATATTGATCAACTCTGAGACTGCTTCCTTGTAGACATTTTAGTTTGTGAGAAAAGGAAATGTCCTTATGTTTATGCCATTTTAAATGTCTATTCCATGCCTCAACAGGGTAAAAAATACCTAAATAATCTCATGCTGGACAAATGCTATATATTCATTATTATTAATACTTTTAACCAGAATTAATGGTCTCTGACCAATCTTTGCTACCATAAGAAGTAGTATTTCCTAATATTATTCCCTATTTTTCCCTAGTATTATCAACAAAGTAGGAATTCCATAATATAAGTCTTTCTTGCCTGTTTAAAAACAAATAAAGAAAATACCAGGTATCCAGAGCCCCCACTTAATCTTCAATATATCTCTAAAACCTCAGGGGAACAGCACAAACAATAATAAATTTGACTTGTAAAATCTTTGAATATTTAGGGAGGGAATAGAAAAAAAAACTTTTAATATTTAATTGATTTTATGGGAAATGACAGAAAACTGAAGCAGGTGCTTTGTGTCAAACCCAAGTCAGAAAAGTTGAATCTTGATTAAGCTGTGGTGAGTTGATGTCTGCTTTTCAGAGAATGTCTTCAAATTCTCAAATTCTTCTCCAGATTGATTAATATCTCTTATTCTATAACACTCCAAATAGACTCTCAAAATCTCCAATTTCTCTAGACATTCTCAGACTTCTATGAACCTGTTATGTCACACTGTCTACCCATCTTCCATACCACATCCACCACAGGACATCAAAGGTCTCCAATATGTATTAAAATATCTATATTACAATTGTACATGTTACATGTCTTTATCATGGTGCATAACAACAAATAAAAAGGGAATGTATGAAGTGGCACATATTCTCTTTTGAAAGCCCTTAGATGAATGGGGAATGGTATCCCCACCATATATGTAGATATATAAACACACCCCATAAATCCACTGGATTCCACTCAAAATTACACATAAAATGTGATCATTCAAGTGGGATTTATAAGAGGACTATCACCAAGGCATAAAGGCAGGGTTACATTAAGGGATAGCATGATAACTGTGAGCACTAACAGTAGAGTAATAAGCACCCACTCATAGGGCAGAAGGAGTAAGGAAAAGGTGGAGAATAACCTGCTGGAGAGAAAGCTGCCTCTGGAGTGACTTTTGGCTGAGGGACGTAGCCAGCCCAAGATAATTTTTCAGGAAACAATTTAATAACTTGGCCTTTTCTCTGATCCTGGGCTGAGCCTCACCATTGATCAAATCCAATCAGAATCCAGATGGCAGGGGGACGGGCAAGATGGTCAACAGGTACCAGCCTATGACAGAAACTCCCATCCAGAGGGAAGGATAAAGTCCAGAAAATACCCAACAAAGTTGAACACTAGGAACCCAGCTGAGAGAGAAGAGTGATATTTGCAGGACACCTCTGCTGAGGCAAGTTGCAACTCCTAGAAAGCAATCTACAGGTACATAATTCATCCCAAAGGAAGAGTGTCCATCCCCTCACTCAAGAAAGTTGTGTTTTTCTCTTTCTTTTCTCTTCATCTGCTCCTCTGAGTTTCCAACAGACGAGCAGTGAACTGAGGACTTATTGTCTCACCCAACGTGTGAGATCTACAGAAAGTGGGGTCAACTCCCCTGGAGGCACCCTGCTGAGACTCTGAACACACTCTCACCAGGCAGAAAAAT
Organism: Galagoides demidoff; assembly: GCA_963574575.1. Taxonomy (NCBI): domain Eukaryota; kingdom Metazoa; phylum Chordata; class Mammalia; order Primates; family Galagidae; genus Galagoides; species Galagoides demidoff. The sequence continues at coordinate 25,825 of CAUYQV010173584.1, read as the reverse complement.
CAAACTAACATTTTGCTGCCATTTTGAATTCCCAGTCCACGCTTACCTCCCTTGCCTGCAGAGAGAGTAAAAGAAGGCCCAAGAGCAGCATCCACCCCCACTCTTGCAGGAACAAATGCCCTGTCCTGGCCCTGCAGCCAGAGAACTGCTTGAGCTGCCCATTCCCCACATGGCTGCTGGCTCCTCCGCCACTACAGGCACCCAAGTGGGGTGCCCCAAGGACTGATTGACCAGTGCATTTCCAGCACCCCAGCCCTGGCTGCCTGAGAACTACGAGAGGACAATCAGTTGAGAGGGAGCCACACTGGAGCGGTGGTGCCCCAAAGTGAAGAGTAGCAACCACAACAGCTAGAACAATAAGGCTCACACCTCTGAGGTTTTTCCAAACAGATATACCCTATCTCTCCAGGCAACCAGAGGAAGCCAGCATCTTCTCCAGTGGCAGCCACTGGCTGAATGCTTTTGGGATGGTCTTCAAATGGTGCAAAGTCAGCATGGGGCAGAATCAGTGGAAAACTCTGGTAACTTGAATAACCAGAGTAGATCACCTCCCCCAAAGAAGGATGGGGCAGATGCAATTGATGATCCCATCCATAAACAGATGGCTAAGATGACAGAAATTGAGTTCAGAATCTGGATAGCAAAAAAGGTTAACAGAATGGAGGAAAGGAGGGAATTAGAATTTCAAATTATTCAAAAGCTGTCTCCAGAATTCAATGATTTCAAAGATAAAATGACCAAAGATTTTGACACACTGAGGCAAAGGGTTGCAGCCCTCAAAGATCTGAAAATTATGGTAGAATTCCTTGGTAACAGAATGGAGCAGCAGAAAAAAGGATCTCTGACATTGAAGACAAAGCTTTTGAAAGCGCCCAAGTGCTCAAGGATGAAGAGAAATGGAGAATAAAAATGTATCATTCTCTCAGAGAGCTCTGGAATAATTTGAAGAAAACTAATATTCGCCTCATAGGAATCCTTGAAGGTGACAAAGTTGCTTCACAAAACACAGAGACTCTATTTCATGAAATTATGAAAGAGAACTTTCCAGACATGCCAAGAGATTCTGAAATTCAGATAGCAGTTTCAGAATCCCAGCACGACTCAACCTGAACAAGACATCCCTCAGGTACATCATAATTAACTTCACTAAAGTTAATATGAAAGATAAAATTCTGAAAGCAGATAGACATAAGAAAATCACAATCTACCAGGGGAAGAATATTAGAATGACTGCAGATCTCACTGCTTAAACCTTTCAGGCTAGAAGAGGGTGGTCATCAACTTTTAATCTCCTAAAATAAAATAACTTTCAATGCAGGATCCTGTATCCAGCTAAACTGAGTTTCATTTATGATGGAGAAATTAAATACTTTAATGACATTCACACATTGAAGAAATTTGCCATAACTAAACCAGCCATCCAGGATATTCTCAGACCTATCCTCCATAATGACCAGTGCAATCCTCCACCACATAAGTAAATTCACAGGAAAAATTTTGATCAAATTCAAACTTCCACAATGGCAAAAGGATTAAAGATGTCCACTGGACTTTCAAAAAACTCAATACCTAAAATTATACCAGGTTTATCAATAATCTAAATCAATGTGAATGGCTTAAATTCTCCTCTAATGAGGCACAGGTTGACTGACTGGATACAAAAACTCAGGCCAGATATCTGCTGCATACAAGAATCTCACCTTTCTTTAAAAGACAAATATAGACTCAGGGTGAAGGGATGGTCATCTATATTTCAGGCAAATGGAAAGCAGAAAAGAGCAGGTGTTGCAATTTTATTCACAGATACAATAGGCTTTCAACCAACAAAAGTAAGCAAGGATAAGGATGGTCATTTTATATTTGTTAAGGGTAATACTCAATACGATAAGACCTCAATTATCAATATTTATGTACCCAACCAGAATGCACTTCAATTTAAAAGAGATACTCTTAATAGACATGAGCAACTTGATTTCTCCCAGCTCCATCATAGTGGGAGATTTTAATACTCCTTTGACCGTGTAGGATAGATCCTCCAACAAGAAGCTTAGCAAAGAAATTTTAGATTTAAACTTAGCCATTTTGCATTTGGATTTAATGGACATCTACAGAAAATTTCATTCTAAAAAAAACTGAACGCACATTTTTCTCATCAGCCCACAGAACATACGACAAAAATCAACCACATTTTAGGTCACAAGTCTAACCTCAGCAAATTTAAAAGATTAGAAATTATTTCTTGCATCTTCTCAGACCATCATGGAATAAAAGCTGAACTCAGTAACAACAGGAATCTGCAGACTCATTCAAAAACATGGAAGCTAAATAATCTTATGCTGAACGATAGGTGGGTCAAAGATGAGATCAAGAAGGAAATTACCAAATTTTTGGAAGAAAATGATAATGAAGATAGGAGTTATCAGAACCTCTGGGATGCTGAAAAGGTAGGCCTAAGAGGGAAATTTATAGCACTGCAAGCTTTCCTCAAGAAAATGGAAAGAGAGGAAGTTAACAACTTAATGGGACATCTCAAGCAGCTGGCAAAGGAAGAACACTCCAATCCTAAACCCAGCAGAATAAAAGAAACAACCAAAAATTGAGCAGAATTAAATGAAATTGAAAACAAAAGGATTATATGACATATCAATAAATCAAAAAGTTGTTTTTTTGAAAAGGTCGATAAGATAGATAAACCTTTGGCCAAGAAAAAAAGAGTAAAATCTCTAATTTCATCAATCAGAAATGGTAAAGATGAAATAACAACAGCCTCCTCAGAAATTCAAAAAATCCTTAATTAATATTACAAGAAACTGTTGGCGTGGATGTGGAGAAATGGGAGCACGTCTACACTTCTGGTGGAAATGCAAACTAATATGTTCCTTTTGGAAAGACGTCTGGAGCACACTTAGAAAACTAAAAATAGACCTGCCATTTGATCCTAAAATTCTTTTATTAGGTATATACCCAGAAGACCAAAAATCACATTACAACTAAGTTATTTGTATCATGATGGTTATTGCAGCCCAATTCATAATTGCTAGGTCATGGAAGAAGCCCAGGTGCCCATCAATCCACGAATGGATCAATAAATTGTGGTATATGTACACCATGGAATATTATGCAGCCCTAAAGAAAGATGGAGACTTTACCTCCTTCATGATTACATGGATGGAGCTAGAAAATGTTCTTAGCAAAGTATCTCAAGAATGGAAGAAAAAGTATCCAATGTACTCAGCCCTATTATGAAACTAGTTTATAGCTTTCATAGGAAAGCTATAACCTAATTATAGCTCAAGAATAGAGGAGGGAAGGGCAGGGGGATGGATGGGAGGAGGGAGGGTGATTGGTGGGATTATCTCTATGGTTTATCTTACAAGGGTACAGGTGAATCTTTCTAAAAGTAGAATATAAACATCTTAACACAATAACTAAGAAAATGATAAGAAGGTTATGTTAATCAGTTTGATGAAAATATTTCAAATTGTATATGGAAACACCACACTGTACTCCGTGATTGCGTTAATGTACACAGCTATGATTTAATAAAAAATAAGTATTACAAGAAACTTTATTCTCAGAAATATGAAAATCTGAAGGAAATTGACCAACAGTTGGAAGCACACCACCTTTCAACACTTAGCCAGAAAAAGTAGAAATGTTGAACAGGCCTATATCAAGTTCTGAAATAGCATAAACTATACAAAATCTCCCTAAAAAGAAAAGCCCAGGACCAGATGGCTTCATGTCAGAATTCTACCAAACCTTTAAAGAGGAACTAGTACCTATACTACTTAAACTTTTCCAATATATAGAAAAGATGAAATACTACCGAACACATTCTATGAAGCAAACATCACCTTGATCCCCAAACCAGCAAAAGACCCAACAAGAAAAGAAAATTATAGACCAATATCACTAATGAATATTGATGTGAAAATACTCAATAAGATCCTAACAAACAGAATCCACCAACACATCAAACAGATTATACACTACAACTAAGTGGGTTTTATCCCAGGATCTCAAGGCTGGTTCAACATACGTAAACCTATAAATGTAATTCATCACATAAACAAATTAAAAAACAAAGACCATATGATTCTCTCAGTTGATGCAGAAAAAGCTTTTGATAATATCCAGCATCCTTTCATGATCAGAACACTTAAGAAAATTGACATAGAAGGGACATTTCTCAAATTGATAGAGGCCATCTACAGCAAACCCACAGCCAATATTGTATTGAATGGAGTTAAATTGAAATCGTTTCCACTCAGATCAGGAACCAGGCAAGGTTGCCCATTGTCTCTACTGTTCTTTAACATTGTAATGGAAGTTTTAGCCATCACAATTAGGGAAGAAAAGGCAATTAGGGCATCCATATAAGGTCAGAAGAAATTAAACTTTCACTTTCACAGATGATATGATTGTGTATCTGGAAAACACCAGGGATTTGACTACAAAACTCCTAGAAGTGATCAAGGAATATAGCAGCATCTCAGATTACAAAATCAACACTTATAAATCTGTAGCCTTTATATATACCAACAGCAGCCAAGCTGAAAAAACAGTCAAGGACTCTATTCCATTCATAGTAGTGGCAAAGAAGATGAAATATTTGGGAGTTTACCTAACAAAAGATGTGAAAGATCTCTATAAAGAGAACTATGAAACTCTAAGAAAAGAAATAGTTGAAAACATTAACAAATGGAAAAACATACCATGCTCATGGCTGGGAAGAATCAACATATAATTTTAATGCAGTCCCTATTAAAGCTCCACTGTCATATTTTAAAGACCTTGAAAAAATAATACTTCACTTTATATGAAATCACAAAAGACCTCGAATAGCCAAAACATTACTCAGAAATAAAAACATAGCACAAGGAATCATGCTACCAGACCTCAGATTATACTATAAATCAATAGGGATTAAAACAGCATGGTACTGGCACAAAAACAGAGAGGTAGATGTATGGAACAGAAATAGAGAACCAAGAGATGAACCCAGCTACTTACCATTACCTGATCTTTGACAAGCCAATTAAAAGCATTGAGTGGGGAAAAGATTCCCTATTTAACAAATGGTGCAGAATGAACTGGCTGGCTACCTGTAGAAGACTAAAACTGGACTCACACTGTTCTGAAGAAGACAGGTGCATGGCCTACAGATATATGAAAAAATGCTCACCATTATCAAAGAAATGCAAATCAAAACTACTTTGAGATATCATCCAACACCAGCAAGATTAGCCCACATCCCAAAATCCCAAAATCACAGATGCTGGCATATTTGTGGAGAAAAGGGAACACTTCTACACTGCAGGTAGGATTGCAAACTAATATGTTCCTTTTGGAAAGACATCTGGGGAACACTTAAAGAACTAAAAAAAGACCTACCATTTGATCCTATGATTCCTCTACTAGGTATATATCCAGAAGACCAAAAATCACACTACAATAAAGATATTTGTATCAGAATGTTTATTGCAGCCCAATTCATAATTGCTAGGTCATGGAAGAAGCCCAAGTGCCAATTGATCCACGAATGGGTCAATAAACTGTGGTATATGTACACCATGGAATACTATGCAGCCATAAAAAGATGGAGACTTTACCTCCTTCATGTTTATATGGATGGAGCTGGAAAATATTCTTCTTAGCAAAGTATCTCAAGAATGGAAGAAAAAGTATTCAATGTACTCAGCCCTACTATAAAACTAATTTATTGCTTTCATAGGAAAGTTATAACCAATTTTAGCCCAGGAATATGGGGAAAGGGAAGAGAGAGAGGAGGGGAGGGAGGAGGGTGGGTGGAGGGAGGGTGATTGGTGGGATCACGCCCATGGTTCATCCTATAAGGGTACATGTGAATCTCTGTAAATGTAGAATATAAATGTCTTAACACAATAACTAAGAAAAAGACATGAAGGCTATGTTAACCAGTGGGATGAAAGTATTTCAAATTATATATAGAAACAGTACACTGTACCCCATGTTATTATTGATGTACACAGCTATGATTTAATTTAAAAAAAAAAAAAGAATCCAGATGGCATGGGAACTTGTTGATGAAGTCCACATAGACCAGTCAGCCTGTGGGACAGAGAAAGGGAAGAGGGGACACCTCCCATGTTCAAAATGGGCTTATTGTGAAGAGAAAGGTATGGTTTCAGAGATAGTTAACTGTCCAGAAAGTTTATTTAATTGTGCATATCTTGGCAAAGTTTAATTGGGAGACAGAGAAAAAAAAAATAAGAGAAGGCAGAATCAAAAGACTTTTATCTTTCACCTACCTTTGTTTGATATCCAGTTTCTCCTTATTTCAGGCCAATTATTAGGCCTCTATAACACTTACAGAAATTTGAATATGGATGAGAGATCTGAGAAGGACAGGACCGGCCGTACAAAAAGTGAAGAAAAATGAAAATGAGAAGCCAATCTCTCTCCCAGTGGCAGCCAGAAGTTGCCTTTTTTTCTTTTAGACTAGTTGAAAAAATGTCTAAGCTACAGAAAAAAATTTTAAAGCCTTCAAATTTAAACTGTTCTTGGATGAATATTGACCTGACTGTTCACAAAGCAATCCATATAACTTTATAAATAAAGTTATAAACAGGGCATTATTCATTCCTACCTCCATATGGTATCTACTTGTCTAAGCATTTTTAGAAATTCCTTAACAAAGAAATGTATTAATATACTTTTGCCCAACATCAGCCTTTTGGTATAAATGAGATTTAGTAATTATCTATTCAAATATATTTTGTAAATTCTCACTTAATTTTTACTTAGTGAAATAAAAATAGATAGATTATTTTTTGGCAGTTTTTTGGCTAGGGCCAGGTTTGAACCTCCAGTATATGGGACTGGCACCCTACTCCTTTGAGCCACAGGCACTGTCCAGATTGATTTTTTCTTAAAAAAAAAAAAAAAAGAAGAAGAAAACCTAGAATCACATATAAGACTAAATCCCCTTATGAATGAGTCCAATCCTTCTCCTGTCACCAAACATACCAGTTGGGGAAAAACCTCCTTCCAGATCTTTTATCCATATTTTATACATATCTGCATACAAATACACGTTTCAAGAAAACTATATAGTATTACATAAATAGTGCTGTACTGTACATATAATTTTTAAATGTCTTTTTTCCCCTCAATAATGTATAGTAGAGGTATAATAGTCCCACTTCTTACAGTTTTATTACCCTGCTTTTAATTTTGGCATGCTTTTACCACAGTGTACTTATCCACCTATTGATCAGTATTTAAGTAGATGCTATTTGGGGAATATAAACAGTGTTACAATGAATATTCAATGCATCTTCTTGAGCACAGTTGTATTAATCTTAAAAAGGCAATGAAAAAGACCTAGAGGTGCCCATCTATAAGTGTGGTAAATTGTCTCCCAAGATGGCTATTCATGGTGTAAGAGTGTCTTTTTGTTGCTATTACAATAAATGTTTTACCTCCCTATAAAATTATTCTACTCTTTACATCAATACGTAGAGTCTAATTCTCATCTCTTAAAAATTAGGCTAAAGTTAATGACTTACTTGGCCAATGGAATGCAATAGAAATGATGTTTCTGAACTTCAGAGGTCAGGTCATAAGAAGCCTAGCATTTTCTATGAGAGCCCTTGAAATACTGACTCTAGGAAAACCAGTCACCATGTAAGAAGTATGACTTCTTCTGAGGTCACTATGCCTCCCAAGACAGCCATGTGAAATGATTTTGTGGGTTGAGAGAGAGGCCAGGCAACACACACCTGCTCCAGCTATCCTAGCTGAAGTACCAGATATGCTATGAGTGAAAAAGTCATCTTGGCTGGCCTCCCCTAGTCAAGTTTTTCTACAACTCTAGCATCAGCTGAGTTATACATCTGGATGCAACCACATGAAAGAACCAATGAGAATCACCTAGCTGAGCCCAGTCAACCCATATAGCCATGAGAAATAGTAGTAAATATTTTCAAGCACTAAACTTTGATAACTTTTTATGTAGCAATTAATAACTGAAATAATAGGATATGCTTTTATTTTTTTAAATAAGTGCTTCCCAGGTGTCCTTGATGGTGACTATAATCTTTACTCCCCTATAAAGATTACTATGCCCCTGCAACCCATCGTTTAACACTGAAAACGCTTATGAAGTATTTTTTAGATGGCATTTTTACTTTGGTTCTAAACCCTGACAAGTCTTTGTAATTTCTATTTGTAATGAAGAGGGTTTGTTGTTTCTCTTGTGACCAACACACAGACAGACAGGGAAAGATACTCTTTTTCCTTTTTCAGATAAATGAGTTAGAGAGCTTCCTGTTTATCCTCAAAACTTTGCAAATAGCTCATGGAAATTGTAATGTCTAGTTATCTGGGATCCCAAGTTTGCAAACAACAGTGTTCAAAAGCAATCATTGAAAAATGACTCCAGATCATTTTTTCAGTGGCTTGTTTGAGGCTAGTCCCAGGTCCATGCATGCAGGGAGAAAGCTTGTCTCAAGGTAGACATGGTTCTAAATATATAACTCTACTTCTTTGATCTCTTCAATCCAATTAAATATAAGCAAATCCAACTGCTGCCAGGAAACGAACATAGCAAATTGGGTCAATGCACCTCTGTGAGAATTTCTTCTGGGCCAATCAGAGGGTCAGCCCAATTATTTTCAGTGATTTGGCAGGTGACAAAAAGACTTTCTTTCAATCCTATTAATTAGCTGTTGAACCTATAGTCTTAGCACTAAGTCGATAGAATATGGCATTGCCAACATGGACTGAGTATGTGTCCATGAGTGATTCTGGCTGGAAGAATCAATCCTTTTATGTCATCTTCTTTATGCCCCCAGTGAAATTCATCACTTTACTTCTTTGGTCTTTTCTATAAAATAACCCCCAAACAGTATTATTTTATGATAAATGATGGGTTGTTATTTTATAAAATCAGGTGATGCAGAATTATGTATTTTTAAAATTCTCCTTTCTTGGTCTCCCTTTTCCCAATAACAAGACTTAAGATTAGGTGAGTTTTCTTCCAGACATATTCTCATGCATTTTCATGCTATTTCTACATGCTGTTAAATGAATGCATCCTTTGCTTTCCTAAGCATTGTTACTCCTATGTATTGTTGTTGTACTCACATGGGGTCAGAATACTATTTTTACAGCTATCAATTTTCACTTCACTATGTGTTGTGGACTCTTGTCATATGTACAAGTGTTTCTACCTCTCTTGTCCTTTCTTAACAGCTGCATAAGGTTCTACTGCCTCATTCCTTTCTGATGGGAATTATGAAAAATTACCAGAGAAAAGTGGGCTTTTCCCTTTTTATTCTAATGACTCACCCAGAATAAGACCAGTTAAGTCTTCAAAACGGAATAGAATAACAAATAATTTGGGAGTGGGGAAAAATAGAATGGCAAAATGGTTGGAAGCATGGATTCTGTGGTGTTGACTCAGGTTAGTGAGGAAAAAGAATGAAACTGTTCATATTAGCACCAACATGATTTAGCGGGAGTCCAGAGAAGAGTACCTTTTTAATAAGAACATGGCAGCATTCTTAATCAAATTAATATGGTCCAATCTTATTAAAGCACAGGAATTATTATACATTCTCTTGCATGGAGACACACTTTATACTGAATCTTGTTCTACAAAACTGAACTGAAATACAGGAAAATCCTTTCTATTACAAGACCTGCCATTCGACCCTACAATTCCATTATTAGGTATATACCCAGAAGATAAAAAATCACATTTCAATAAAGATGTTGTGGTTTCTTTTTAATGGTGGGGGTAGGGAAGAGAGATCTGGGTGGGTTGGTCAGGTGAGACACAGCAGGAGGGGAAACAAAAATGCATGAAGCAGAAGAAATTTATTACTTACAGACCCTGAGAGGTTGGAGATGCCTTGTTGCTGCAGGCCAGGAGGGTCTGGGGAGGAGCCAGGGATCTCAGCCAGAAGGTGGAGAGTGACAGAGACAGAGGACTGTGGCCATGACCATTATTCCTGGGACCTTTTCTAAGGGCTTGTAGACTAGCTAATTCAAAGAAAACATGAATGAGGGGGGATTCAATGACATGACTCTGATGCTTTCTCATGGTCAACAGCTGGTATGCTGGGTTTTATGTGAGTGAGATAAGGAACTAGCAAGGCATTGCAAAACTCACACGAGGAGGGGAGATTTTAACCAGGCCAAAGATGACAGGATTCAGCGGGGTGTCAGAAAACTTATGTCGGGCTGAGAAATGGATGCTGAGGCAGCAGTTCTGTTACATCATGCCTGGGACCCCCCTGGTTTTTCAGTTCTTGGTCTGGGTCTGAGGGGTGGCCATACAATGGAATGTGTTCACCTAGTGAAAATGTCACCCATATCTAATGATTTGATTTGATTACTTTTCTGTATGTATTATGCACGAAAATATACCTTAAAAAATAAAAGGCATTGCTTACTTGGTGGGTCTTGGATTGGAAGTTCCTGGTGGGAAAAAAGCTGAAAAGCACACTGAAAGATTCCAAGAGAAAGTAAACGGGATTTTTGAAAAGCCACCAGGGCCAGAAAGCAAGTGTGAGAATGAAACTGCACCTGCCCGGCAGGTATGTCTTTGTTTTAAACTCCTAATTGTCCTCCTTGATGAGCCAAAATAGGAGTCCAAGCAAGGAGAGAAAGAAAAAATAATCCAACCACATCCATCTCCCCCACTATAGGCCTCAAGTCCAAAAGCAGTTAGCCAGGAGAGAGAAGACTTCATCTTTAATAAAGTTGATGCTTTGATTATTATACTGAACCAGGTAGCTTAATAACTGAACAGAGATGGTTCCCTGTGATTGAAAGCAACCCATGCTGTATTATTTCACAGTGTACATGAACGTGAACAGGAAATCCCCTTTCTCTCTCCCCCAAACTTACCTTTTTATCCAAGAGTCAGAAATAATCCATAAAGCAGATTGCAAAGATGGTTTTCTGCTTATACCACCAACTGCTTCACTATTGCAGCAGACCAAATTCTTAATGACTTAAAATGGCTACTCTTTGCTTATTATTCCTCACCAGTCCACAGTTGCTTGGGTGGTTCTATTGATCTGGGATGAACTCAGTGAATCTCAGCCGGGCTCTCTCAGCCCTTTAAGGTCCTCAATAGGTACCTAGGGGGCTGGCTGGTCTGGGATGGCCTCAGCTGTCTTCCCTGAGGCTCCCACATTCTTCCAGCAGGCTAGCCCCTACATGTTCTCATGGCAGGGGGTGTCTAAGAGAGAAGAAGTGGAAACACCCAAGCGTGTCAGCACACCTCCACTTGCATCATGTGTGTCTTTGTCCCATTGGTCAAAGCAAGTCATACTGCCAAACTCAGAGTAAGCAAGAGAGGCACTCCTAATGGGTGTGGATGCATGGGGGTGTCAAACACCTGGGGTTGCCAACTAAGTCACTCTAGCATACACCGTGCCTAGTTCAACTCCCTTATAATATCATTTAAAGCATTATCCCAACTGTTTCAGTAAGGAGGTAGTCACTAGTGGAAATGACCTGTTCAGAGCAGAAGTGAGATCCTGACCCTCTGCACAGATCTCATCGTCACCCCACCAACTGTGTCATTATTACAGCACTACTCTCCATACAACTCAAGTTGATATGGAACAAACATTTGATACACAAGTATACCTGGGGGCAATATTACTTTCTGAAATGGTAATTTGGAATCAAAATAATAAGGAGGCTCTCTGTACAGAAGGAAATATCCCTGGGGCACATTACTGATTGTCAATGTAGTGATTATAGAAAGAGACGCACATCACTTTTCTCTTCACGGTAATAATAGCTACACCAACACCAGTCTGGGAACATAAATTTTCACTCATGATGATGAGTTAGGAGCCCACTAACATTCTGGCAGGAGCCAGATCTTTCAGAAACAGTTATTTGATCTAAAATTTTCAACCATGTGTTTCAAAATTAACTAATTTTTGTTTGTTTGTTTAACCAGGCACTCTTTAAACACTGGAGATTGTAGGGGCAGGCAGGTGGGTTAGCTGTCCTCATCCATCATAAGGGTCATGACTCCTATAACAAAAGATAGGTTAGTAAGAAAAGGACATAACCTATTTTATTTAATATTTAAACAAAGTTTTATGTGATGTGGGGCATTCAGAAATGAAACTCAATGACTCAGGGAATGACTGTCTACTTTCTTAAGCTTAGATTTGAAGAAGAATGGACAAACATGAAGAAATGTGATTGGACAAAAATCACACTTTTGGATCTAATGGTAATAGTCTGAGTGGGGAAACCAGTAAGGCTTGCTTGTTCAGATTCTTCTTGATCTCTCTGTATGACATTCCTGACCCCTCAAGTATAGGGCAGGACCCCTTGTGGAGTAAGTTCTGATGACCCACAATCAGACAAAGAAGGTCAGATAATTTCTTTATGGCCAGCCCACACACAGCAAGGCTGGGGAAGGTGAGTGTATTACTTCTGGATTTTATGGCTGACATGTGTCATACCCCCAAACCAATTCAAAATGGATTAAAGACTTCATAGAAGATCTGGTACTGTAAAACTGCTAGAAGGAAACATAGAGAAAAAATGTCATGACAGTGTAGGCAGTGATTTCTTGGCTCTGATAACAAATGCACAGGCAACAAAAGAAATAATAGACAAGTGGGACTACATCAGACTAAAAAGCTTTTATATAGCAAAGAAAATAGTCAACAGAATAGAATGACAACATACAGAATGGGAGAAAATATTTACACGCCATATATCTAATAATACCATAATATATAAGCAACCCCTACAACTCAACAGCAAAAACTCAAGAAATGGGCAAGCAACTTGAATAGACATTTCTCTAATGCAGACATGCAAATAGTTGATAAGTACATGAAAAGAAGCGCAACATCACTAATTATCTGAAAAATGCAAATTTGAACTGCAGTGACTTCATCTCACACCTGTTAGAATGGCCATTATGAAAAATAAGAATAATAACCAGTGTTGGTAAGAACATGGAGAAATCAAAAATCCTTGAGCATTGTTGATGGGAATGTAAAATGGTGCAGCCATTACGGGAAACAGGATGAAAGTTCCTTGAAAAATTAAAAATAAAACTATCACACAATTTAGCAACCCCATTTATGGGTTTTTAACCAAAAGAAAATTAAAAACAGGATCTCAAAGAGATATTTGGATTTCAACATTCGTTGCAGCATTATTCACCATAGCCACAAGGTGGAAACAAATTAAATGTCCATCCAGGGATAGAAGGATAAAGAAAACATGGCATGTATACCAACGGAATATTATTCAACTTTAAAAAGGAAGAAGTTCCTATCATACGCTACAATATGAGTGAACCTTGAGGACATTAATGTTGAGTGAAATAAGCCAGTCATGGACAAAATACTGCTTGATTCCACTTGTATGAGTTACCTAAATTATTCAAATTCATAGAAACAGAAAGTAAAATGGGCTCGACGCCTGTGGCTCAATCGGCTAAGGCGCCAGCCACGTACACCTAAGGTGGCGGGTTCGTATCCCCAGCCCAGGCCCGCCAAACAACAATGATGGCTGCAACCAAAAAATGGCCGGGCAGTGTGGCAGGCGCCTGTGGTCCAAGCTACTTGGGAGGCAGAGGCAGGAGACTCGCTTGAGCCCAGGAGTTGGAGGTTGCTATAAGCTGTGATGCCATGGCACTCTACCCAGGAGGATAGCTTGAGGCTCCATCTCAAAAAAAAAAAAAAAAAAAAAGAAAGTAAAATGGTTGCTGCCAGGGCCTGAGGAAAGAAATGTGGAATTTCCGGTCAGTAGATAGAGTTTCTGTTATGCAAAGTTAAATATTTCTAGGGATATTTTTGGAGATCTGCTGTATAACAATGTGCATACAGTAAACAAAGCCATACCATACACTTAAATACTGGTTAAGCAGACAGGTACAATGCTGTGGTTTATTATCACTGTAAAAAAAAAAAAAAGGGCAAAACCCTGTGGGTAGAAATACAATGCAAGAGGACATTCCAGAGGACTCTGGGGGAATCCCTGAGGTCTCAGCCCCCGACTATTCAGCATGCTGTGATGGCTGGCAAAGAGGTCAGTGTTTGCCTGCACAGATGGAAAACTACTCTGGGGAAACCTGAGTACAATTCAGCGGCTTAGTGGAGACAGGATATCAGAAGAGTTAGAAAGGGATTAAAAATTACCCTTGACTCTCATCCCCTAAGTCAACTCTGTTTGTTACCTACTTAGTTCTGCCCTGGAGAATTTTCCTCTGATTGAGTGCCTCCACTCTGATGACCTTTTTTGTAATCAAAGGACCATCCACATGATTGAGTCATGAGGATGACTCTTAACTCTTCTTCATTCTGTAAACACACATCCTAAAATCTCCATAAAAACTCTTGAGAATTTGGTTCCAGGCGGCACCTATCTGCCTCACTACAGGCTGATCCAGGTTCCTGTCCACCTCTCCCAGCCATCTCTCCAGGTCTCAGCAATTTTCTCACAGAAACTTTTGCCTGTGAATTTCTCAAGCCATTTTTCCCTTGGTCTCTAAGTAGGCTGTTCGGGTAAGTCCCCACTTGGGAAATTCTCACCCTGTGGTATTGTAGCTCCCTCCCCTGCAGCAACAAAAACCATTAATAGGCATTTCACAAAAGAAGATTTCAAATTGGCCAGTAAATATAGGAAAAGTGATCAGCCACATTAGTCTCAAGTAAATGCAGATTAAGGTAGCACTGAGATACCATTGCTCATCCACCAGATTTGGGGGCCTAGAAGAGACAAAAACTAACAGTGATCCTTGTTGATGAGAATGTGGATGGAGCAGCAGTCAGCCTCATACTCTGATACCTTGTAGCCATATAAATTGGCATACTCATTTTGGAAATCAATTTGACATTGTATGATAAAATTAAACATACCCACATCTCTACTGCCTAAGATGCCTCTGAAAAATATGTATCTCTAAATCTCTCCAGAAAGATACACTATATCCAGCTTGACAAGGCTATTCAAACAGGACTCTGTAGGAATGCAGGAAATCCATGGAGGATTATCTCCCACGAGTTGAGTGTGAGAGGATTGTTAGATATTCAGGGGCAAGTAGCCCAGAAGCAAATAATAATGTCTATCATTCACTAAGCATTTACCATGTCCTGGCATATGGTAAGTGACAGGATTTGGAGGATAATTATTGTATACCCGCTTACATTCCCTTTGAATTTGGATCTAATTGGGAAGGAAAAGACAAGGATCAAAAAGTTTGTAATAGAGATAAATTAGGGATTTCTACCAAGTAGGACTCCTATTAGGTTGTGCAACTGAACCCATCCCTTAGTCACAGGCAGGGCAGAGCGCCCACATACTGCCTGAAGAGGCAGGTTAGCTCAGTCAGGGCAGAAGAGATGGGTGGACAGACCATGTAGAAAGGAATAGCTTTGTAGGAGCTAGATGAGCCTGTTAAGTTTCTCCTCCTAAACTCATTCATCAGCCCCAAACCTGCAATGTTCCTCCAAATCTTCCCTTCCCGAGGTTGGAATGGACGTTCCATCTCCCCTGTGAAAACAGAAAGCATGGATGGTCCACATTCCCCCATCTCCAAGTACATCCTATCCAGGGAGGGAGAGGTGACATCCCCACTTTGTAGACAGGGACTCAGAGGAGTCAAATGACAGCTAGCTGGTGATCAAGCAGGATTTAGACTCATTGGAATCCACAGTCCATATTTGAATGACTTACTATACTGCCTCATCATCTTGGAGGTGGGAGGGAGAGAGAGTGTGAAAGCACTAAGCTGGAGATTTAGGTTGCTGCAAGCCAACCACATAAAACAATGGTAGAAGCCAAGGGAGAGGATGAGATCACTCAGGATGAGTGTGGAGGATAAGAAGACAAGGCCACAGACAGACATGCCCTTAGAATACCAGTGTTTAGGAGCAGACAGAGAAGTGGACAGGGGTTGTCAAAAAATATTGAGAAAGCACAACCAGAGAAGAAAAGATTGGAAGGAATACTTTGGGAGGCTAAAATGGGAGGATTGCTTAAGACCAGCCTGCGCAATATAGCAAGACCCCATATGTATAAAAATTTAAAAAAGAAATTAGCCAGGTGTGGTGGCATGTACCTGCAGTCCCAGCTATTCAGAGACTGAGGCAGGAGGATCACTTGAGCCCAGGAGGTTGAGGCTACAATGAACTGTAATGATGTCACTGCACTCTAGCCAGGGCAACAGAGATCCTGTCCAAAAAAACAAAAAACAAACAACTCCCCCCTCAAAAAACTAAACAAAGAAACTAAATTAAACACCAAAGCAAAGACACTAAGGAGACTCAAGAGGATCAGTGTTGAAGGCTACAGGGAGCTCCAGTAAGATTAAAACTAGAAAGAGGTCATCCTGGAAAGGGCAGTGGGGTAAGGTTGAGAACCCAGCTTGGAGTGCACTGAGATGATGAAGGAGGCTTAAGAAAACTGGCTTTGAACAGAAAGGGAGAGGAGGTGGATGCAGGAGCAGTGGGACAGACACTCTGGGTACCAGAGAATGTAAGTTTTGCCAAAATACTTTAAAAATAAAAACCAAGTGCTATTTCCAGTTATTTTTATCCAGACGAAATTTGAAAGAGAACCATTAGATTTTAGGGAGCAAATCTAGAGTAGAAAGTGTTTCTTAGTGGGGGAAGATTGTGGATACCATACACTGAAGCAAGAAAGTATAATTGGTGGTAACAGCCCTAAGTTGCCTCTAGTTAGCAAAATCTAGTCAGCTCTTCATACCGTGGGTTCCCAACCAACTGCTAATTGAAAATATTTAAAGGAGAAAAAAAAGATCGTTGTGTCTGTACTGAACACGTACAGACTTTCTCTTGTCATTATTCCCTAAACAAACACTGTAACAGCAATTTACATAACTTTTACATTGTATTAGGCACTAAAAGTAATTTTAGTTACTATTCACCATTTACGGCTCGGCGCCTGTGGTTCAAGTGGCTAAGGCGCCAGCCACATACACCTAAGCTGGAGGGTTCAAATCCAGTTCCCAGGTCCGCCAAAACAACAATGACGGCTGCAACCAAAAAATAGCTGGGCGACGTGGCGGCGGGCACCTGTCATCCCAGCTACTTGGGAGGCTGAGGCAGGAGACTCGCTTAAGCCCAAGAGTTGGAGGTTGCTGTGAGCTGTGATGTCACTGCACTCTACCCAGGGGGATAGCTTGAGGCTGTCTCAAAAAAAAAAAACCAAAACTATTCACCATTTACATCTGCTACGTTAGCATCCGTGGATTTTGCTATCAGCGGAAGGCCTGTATCCCATCCTCTGGGGAGGAACAATGCCAGCGTTCTAAGCTTCTTCAAATGTTAATTATTTAGCATCTTCCCTCCTTCAATTACCCCTATAAGACAAATATTATCTTGTGTTCTAAAGAAGAATAGGCACAGGGAGGGTAAGTGGCATGGCAGGGTTACACAGCTATTGAACAGAGGAGCGTATGGGGAGGATTTGAGCGACCACCCTCTGGCTGCAGAACCTGTGCAATCCTGCCGGAAATGAAGCCATCTCCGGACCTGGCACGCGACAAGGACTCTGCACATCAGGACTGCAGTTCATGCAGCGTCTGTGTGCAATCTGGTCTTCCAGGAGCCTCGACTTCTCAACTTGGCAGTGCTGCTGGAAGGGCATCCCGGGACTGGCGCTGAGGAAGCCACCCCCGAGTCCTGCGGTGCTGGGAAAGGGCTCTGGCTCCGCGCCTCCGCCGCACGGGGGCGCTGCCGCCCTTGCCCGGCGCTGGCGCGCTGCTGGCGGTCCCCGCGGCAGGGCGTGCCACTTGCAAGATGTCCGTGAGCCGTGGCCAGCGGCCGACGCGGCCGGGGACCCGCCTCTCCTGGCTGCTGTGCTGCAGCGCCCTGCTGTCTCCGGCCGCCGGGTACGTGATCGTGAGCTCCGTGTCCTGGGCTGTCACCAACGAGGTGGACGAGGAGCTGGACAGCGCTTCCACCGAGGAGGCGCTGCCCGCGTTGTTGGAGGACTCGGGCAGCATCTGGCAGCAGAGCTTCCCGGCCTCGGCTCACAAGGAGGACGCGCACCTGCGGCCCCGGGAGGGCGCCCCCCGCGCCAAGCAGCCCCATGCGCCGCCGGGGATGTTCTCCTACCGTCGAGAGAGCCGCCAGGCGGCCGGCGCCGCGTCCCCCGGCCCGAGGCTGCGCGCCGGCACCGCCCGCTCCCTGGCCCACGCCAGCGCCTGGGGCTGTCTGGCCACCGTGTCCGCCCACGAGAAGGTAAGCCACCTGGTTGTAGATGCGTACCTCGGGGTAGCCTGGCCATCAGGCGGCGCACCCAAGGCACAGGGAAATGCTTGGGACTGCTCAAGCACGGATCCAGGTCTCACAGTCGTGCCCACTGGTCTGGATTGGGCCGGACCACGCTGTTGATAATGGGACTGAATTGTGCTCGGTGAGCTCGTCAAAGTCCGGGGCGGGAGAGGGACATTGAAAACCAGCCTTCCTCCCAGGTAGGCTTGGGTTCCGAATGCCTGTCTTGAGATAGCCAAAGAGAAGTACACAAAACCAGAGCCCGGCTAGGGACCTGCACAAAGGCTGCCAGAGCCGCCTTTGGAATGACAGCGTGGGCGCGCTGTCTGGGCTAGCTGCACTGATCAATAGACCCGGTCACCTACTGACACGGAACCGAAAGGGCGATGAGGACAAAGACAGCACCAGGGCTTTGACGGAAGTCGACATTGAAGAAAATGGAACTCAAGATTTTTTCTGGAAAGGAAAAAAGATTTTTTTTCTGGAGTGTGTCAATGCGGGAATGAGCTATCAGCTGCACTTTTAATCGTTGGTTGCGTTCACGAATCTTTTTCTCACCTGTTAGACCGGACTCCACCTGGAATGACGTGGATGCCTAGTGAGGCTGTAGCTTCTGTAAAAGCTGCACCTCCAGAAAACTTTTAGGGCTGTTAAGATAGATGTGATAGGCAGTTAATTTAAACTCTTATTTACTTCCTGCAAAAAAAAAAAAATAATAATATTTTATAGAATTTATAGGACATTGACCATGGAGCTGGTTCTTATCCCAGCTCTGGGTCTCACCAGTTAGAAACTGGCCACGTTACTGGCTTCTCCACTTTGCTTTCCTCATCTATAAAATTGGGTGGTTGACTCCGCAGTTTTGAAGGTATTTTTTTTTTCTTTGCCTAAAAATTATCTAAATGGCAACTGTATTCCAATTTTAGCAAAGATCTTAACCTCTTACATGTCAGCTTCAGATCCAGCTGGATGATTTCTCACCTGTACCACGCATTCCTGAGACAGGTCTTAAGAAGACATGAAGTTATATATGAAGCTGATCTTGGTTAAAAACACAGATTTTTTTCAAGCAGTTAAAAGTGCCAGTGTATGTAAGATATTTTGGCTTTCAACATCCCTTTTTTTGGCTTTGTTAGGCATCCTCCTTTCTGATACATACTGACATTTAATCTAAACCCAATAAATTCAGAAAACATGCTACAGCTGCCGTGTACGCAAAGCATGCCTCTGGGCAGTTCATGAAAAAATGAAAAATGGAATCCGCAAATAAAGTTATATTACCATTTTGGAGGACTCCTGAACATTAAATTTTCTTAAAAGACTGAAGCCCTGCCTTTTATAATTCTGTACACCATTGTCATACAACCTTTCAAAGACACAGCCCCCTGGATTTGGAATGAAGTGACAATGAGGTGACAATGAGGGATAAATCTCATGGAAGACTGGGATGCCTGACAAGCAGGGTTTGGTCACAGAAAAGTCCTACCCACCCTGCTGGATGATCCTGAACAATATTGGTATATCATGTTTCTTTGTCTTCCCTTATGCAAAAAGTAACAAGTCCACTCCCCATAACTTGCTGAGTTATACATTTAATGAAATATTATTGATTACAATACAAAATACAAATAATGAATGAGAAAGTGTTGTCGCTCTAAAAGGAAACAATAGTAGAAAGTTCCTGGCGTCCAAAGACCAGGCAAGATGTTCCAATTAAGACTTAAATTCTCCCTAAAGTTACCAAAAATTCAGGGGAGTTAGTGAAGGCAGTGGGGCCCTAGGGGCAGCTCTGGGAAAGGCTTAGCACCATCTCCACCCCCATAAATTTCACTGCCCCTTTGAAAATAACATTAAATGCAATAAAGTGAAGGTATTTGCTATGCACAGGCAGCTTCAAGAGAATCCTTTAACCATCTCTTCCAAACAGAATTTCACTGCTGAGAATCTCCTATAAATTCTAGCACCATCACTGGGTGAACTGAGATTGGGGACCACCTTGCCTTAATTTACCACCTGTCAAAACTGCTGTGATGCCACAGTCCTTTAATAATCCCCAGTGCTATAGTTCCTGGGCAGAGACATAAACTAAGTTCCCAGCTCAAGTCAACCCAAACTCTGCATTGAAAAGGCCTTTTTTGGTGTTTGCTAGATCCAAGGACTGCCCTTTGGGAACTGCCTGCCCATCAGTGACGGCCCCCTCAGCAACAGCACTGGGATTCCTTTCTTCTACATGACAGCCAAGGACCCTGTGGTGGCTGATCTGATGAAGAACCCAATGGCCTCACTGATGCTGCCAGAATCAGAAGGAGAATTCTGCAGGTAGGCAGGGGTTTGGCCTCACCTGCACAGGTCCTGGAAGTTTTTGATAGAGAGTTGGGAGGGAGGGAGGTGGTTTCCTCTCTGGGTCACATAGCTTCAAACAGGACCTGAGATGCAAATCAGTGTGTTTGCCCTCGAAATCAGATAAATTGGAATGCCACCACTCACCAAGCAGTGTGATTTGAAACAAATGACTTAACCTTTGTGAGCCTCCGTTTCCTTATCTGTACAATGGGAATATTAATTTCTACCACATACGGTTATTGTGAGTGTTGGGAATAGATGCAAAGTGCCTTGTACAATACCAGGGTGGGCCTATGTCAGCAGCTCTTGTGTTATGAGAAAGGGCAGAGGTGGGGGGGGAGTGAGTGTTGGTGAAGGAAAGGCCAGGAGTTTGTCTCCCCGGCACACACAGCACTGAGCCTGTTTATTGTTTTGTCAATTTATTTTTATCCCCACCCACCCCCAACATATGTGCAGCAAACAGCCAGCATTCTCTAATACACTTTTTCAAAAACTCTCTAAAAGAAAAGCCTTTTAAAGACACTGAAGCACAAATGGAACACTAATCCAGATGTTGTTGTCTGGATTCAAATTGTAAAGCTTGAAATCATATCCTGCTAGGGAGATGTCCACACTGAGCTGGTGTGGGGGCTGCCTGTGGGAGACCCACCCATCCTGAGGAGCAGCAAATGTACAGGGTGGCCAGGGGGTGGGTCCCTTAGCCTCTGGGACCTCAGTTCCTCCACCTATAAATATAGTGATGCTTGAGAAATTCAGCAGGCTGCATCACACCTCTGAAGTTCTATTATCCTTTGAAAACAGAATAACCAAACAATGTATTAGTTCTTACAGAGGCTAATCAAAGCAAAGATACGATGTAAAGCCAGCCTGGATAAGCCTCGGCCAGTTTAAACTAACTCCAGTTATTTTAAATCAGCCGTGAGAGACTCAAACTGGGGGGCACTTCAGTTAACCCTCTTCTCCCTTGGGTTATGGCAAGAAGCCAGGAAAAGAAATATTTTCTTTTTCATGGAACATCCTCTCCGTTCTTGGTCAGCCAAGCCCGCTGTTACTGGAAGTAATTCCCAGGGTACCTTTCCAAACCTCCCAGGTAGTCCTAATTCAGAAGGCCTCCAAACAGTGATGCTGGAGCATGTGGACCCCAGAACCCAGAGTGCGCATGCTCTGGGGACAGGCAACAGAATGCAGAGCCACAAACAAGGCTGCCGCAGCACCCCAGGTACAAAAGGATCTATCTACTGGCAGTGCCCAGGCAGATGTCAGCGGGAACTAGAGCTGGGAGCAGTGAGAAACGAAGTGTAGGGGCCTCTCAGGGCACGGGTGCAGGGTGACTTCCGTAAGCCCCCCAGGAAAACTGGGCATGAATGTGGAGGAGGGGGGAGATGGGAGATGTTGGTTATAGGTGCAAACTTTCAGTAATAGGGTGAACAAGTTCTGGGCACAGCATGAGTGGTGATGGATATGTTAATTAAATTGATTACGATAATCATTACACGATGTGTATGTATACAAAGTCATACTGTTGTACACCTTGAATATCTTCTATCTTTGACAATTAAACATTTTAACACTTAAAACAAATTCAATCTGAAAAATAGAAGGGGAGATGGCTTTTCCACTTGTCAGCCATCACTTCCATCCAGACTGGAACCCTCAAACATGTCTAATAGTTGCTATTTAAAGTCTGTTTTATTCAATGATTCCATTTACTCCTGAGAACTCTCATGTCCTCATTTAATTAATGAGCTTAAATAAAGGTGGGGATCAATTTCCTAGCTCAGGCTAAGCAAATATAAAGTAAGTTTCCAACTTAAGAGGTTCCCTGGAATTTAGCATCCTTCTTTTCATCTTCTTGTTCCTCCACACACATAAGCACAGACAGATGCCTCTCAATTAAGTGAATTTATGCTCCGACCACAGACCCAGTTGTATGAAAATTCAATAAATATTGAATGACAAAGAAAGGCCACCCAAGAAATGTATCTTTCATTGCAACATCTTCCCTTATGGAGCATGCAGGTGACACTGTGGATTCAGGTTTACATCTTCTTAGTGAGTCAGGGCAGCAAGCCCTTGGGACTAAGGAATGCATTTTGGTTGAATGATATTCTGCTTGATCATATTGGATCAATTTTCATTTTGAAGATCAGGATATAAATGAAACCCAAAAGGCTTATCAGATGCCTTTCCTGAAATGAAAAAAGTTCAGTCAATACTTTGGAAAAATGTTGGTTCCTAGGTAAAATGATTTGACTACAAAGAAAGACAGATCTGACTCTGGGAGGCCAAGGCTGGTGGATTTCCTGAGCTCACAGGTTGGAGACCAGCCTGAGCAAGAGTGAGACCTCGTCTCTAAAAAATACACAGGTATTATGGCCGACACCTGTAGTCTTGGCTACTCAGGAGGCTGAGGCAAGAGAATTGCTTAAGCCCAAGAGTTTGAGGTTGCTTTGAGCTATGATGCTACAGCACTCTACAGAGGGCAACAAAGTGAGACTCTGTCTCAAAAAAAAAAAAAGAAAGACAGGTCTGGAAGCACCTCTTCCTCTTCCTCAAAAGGTTTTTAGTGAAAGATTGTCCTGGCTGTTGTCATACTGAAACCCCTTTGAGTCCCTCGGGTTGAAGGCATCCCTGCCTAACAATGAAAGCAGCTCTCATTCAGAGCTCTTTGACTGACCGAGCCTGGTGGTTTAGCATGAGAGCAGATGCTAAGATTATAGTTTATAAAGGAATCTAGTTCCTTTAGTTCATTCTATACACCCACTGGAAAGCCCAGTGGGTGTATAGAATGGCAGTCTATCAGCAACGACAATCTCTCAGCATGACATGCTTGTATGGGTCAGCACTGAATAACACACAGAAAGATACTGCTCACATTAGAGGGATTCAGACAATTGGCTCGGACATAGATGTAATTCCTGCCCTGTCCTGTTAGGCGCCCCTGCATGTCCCTGCATAATATAAGCCCATTAACAGCAATAGGCTCTCCCTCAATGAAATAAGGTAACCGAGGGAGAGTGTTGGTGAGTGGGTTGGTTTGCCTGTACATCATAAATTAGTATGCACTGAGTTTAATCATTCCTTCTATGTGAAAAGGAGAAAGAGATTCTGGAAATGTAAATGTCCTGTAGCCACTCCTCCCCCAGCCTGCTTCCTTTTGACTGCTCCTGTAGGAAGAAAATGTTGAATGATAGATGAAAACTTCAGCCCGGCCTAATTGCAAATGCAGGCTCTGGGATTTATTTCCCTAGAACTGTGTTTGGAAGACATTCAATCATTTTCTGGGGGAGCTCGATCCAGTAAACGCACAGAATAACAGTGCGCTGGCAGCAACTTGTTTGCTAATAGCCAAGGTGTCTGGAGTCTGTGTCCACCTGAGACGTGATGGGCATCTCAAAGCACAGGGTCCAGCCCTAATCGGATACAGAACGGGAATCCAATTTCTCTTCACTGAATCTTGTTCATTCCCCTTGAAGGCAACATATAAATCTTCTAAATGAATTGCTGTCTGTTCAGATTCATGTTACCTCTTCTCCACCTCTGCCCGCATGTTCCTGGACCTAACAGGAATCGTTTTTTAAAAAGCTGTCTAGAAAGAGTCAAAGAACTCTGCAAAGAGAAAGCGTGACGAACAGGTGTTTAAATATTCTCTTCTTTCTTCCACTTGTTTCTGAGTTCGTGTCTCACAGCAACCTGTAGCCACTTCTCTCTGCCTAATTTTATTTCAGCCCCCTGGGGTGTCATCCACAAGGTCCTGTCCGTGTCGTGTATCCACTGATGAGTCAGTCCAGTTGTTCTATCATTACACAACCCTTTTCCTCCATCCAGTTTACAGATGTTTTACTTACCTGTTTGACAAGGGCTCATCTTAGGCAGAAATGAGATGAAGAAGGGATGAGGATGTAACACCCATAAATATACACCCTCAGAAAAACTTTTTAGAGCTATTAAGACAAATGAAAGGGATTTACTGCAGGGCCCCAGCCCCTGGCAACCTTTGTTATTGTTGTTGTTGTTGTTAAACAGGCCCAGGCTGGGTTTGAACTTGCCACCCCTGGTTATGCCAGCGCTCTAACCACTGACCTACAGGCGCCTCACCCCTGGCAATTATTAATAAAGACCTTCTGTCTCTATGGTTTTGTCAATTATGGATATTTCATATAAGTGGTGTTACATACTATGTGGCTTTCTGCGACTGACTTCTTTCACTGAGCATAATGTTTTCAAGGTTCATCATTCTGTAGGAGGCATTGATGATTCCTTCCTTTTTATGGCTGAATAATATTCCATTGTTTGAATATACCACCTTTTAACTGTTTATTTTTATTTACCCATTCATCACCAGTTAATGAATGTTTGTTTCTGTGTTTTGCCTATCATGAATAATAATGTTGCTATAAGTGTTCATGTACAAGTTTTTCTGATAGATACTTTGATTTGTCTTTGATATATATATACCTGGGAGTGGAAATGTTGGGTCATATGGTGACTCTGTCTTTCACTTTTGGAGGAGCTGCCTGACTGTTTTCCTGAGTGCCTGCACCATTTCATGTTCTCATTACCAACGTTTGAGCGTTCCGATTTCTCCATGTCCTCCTCAACACTTGTTATTGTCATCTTTTTGAGTGTAGCTGTCATAGTGCGTGTGAAGTGATATCTCATGGTGGTTTTATCTATTTTAAATTATTGTTGCGGTGTAAGAGTTTTTTACATAAATATCACTGGTTTCAGATATATGATTTGTAAATATTTTCCTTATGTGTTTTATCAAATTTTCTCTTGTCTTGGAAGAAGCAGAAAAACTGCTAAGAATTGACATTCCCCTTGTATATTTTCTCGGTCAATGTCTTTTTTGTTTCTAGAGGCTGAGTTTCCTCATCAGATAAGCACATATTTGAAGTAATATTTCTGAGATAATAAATACCTATACATGTACCTAAGTTATCTAGTGTGTAGAAATGGTGAGAAAATGTCTAAATAAGACAAAAGATTTTTTTTTTTTTTGAGATGGAGCCTCAAGCTATCCCCCTGGGTAGAGTGCCATGGCATCACCTCTCATAGCAACCTCCAACTCCTGGGCTCAAGCGAGTCTCCTGCCTCCGCCTCCCAAGTAGCTGAGACCACAGGCGCCCGCCACAATGCCCGGCCATTTTTTGGTTGCAGCCATCATTGTTGTTTTGGCGGACCCGGGCTGG
>CAUYQV010173580.1:0-13887 GCA_963574575.1 Galagoides demidoff | reverse complement strand
ATGGCATCACAGCTCATAGCAACCTCCAACTCCTGGGCTCAAGCGAGTCTCCTGCCTCAGCCTCCCAAGTAGCTGGGACCACAGGCACCCGCCACAACGCCCGGCCATTTTTTGGTTGTAGCCATCATTGTTGTTTGGCGGGCCCGGGCTGGGGATTCGAACTCGCCACCTTAGGTGTATGTGGCTGGCGCCTTAGCCGATTGAGCCACAGGCGCCGAGCCAAGAATACTTTGATTTAAAGGCCATTCCACATCAGAAAGCCTTTGGAAGGGGTTTTTCCTCTATGTATGGAAGTAAAAAACGAACTGAGCTGATTAAAATATCAAAAGGGGGCAGCAACTGACTTCCTTCCCACCACCCAAAGCTAGCAGACTTGGCTCAAATCGTTGAAAACATAATACTTGTCTCTCAGGTTAATTTATAGGTCAATCTGTCCCCCTTAACTACTCATCCTCTCTAACAACCACTTCTTGCATACTGTATACTCCACATTTCCCCCCTCCTGTCTAAAAAGCATCTAACCATAATGGAGACACTGAGTAATTGCTGTTGTGATTCTCCCCAAGTGCAGGGTATTTGGAAATAAACATTTCTCTTATTAATTTTCCTTACTTGTGAGTTGATCTTTCAGTGGACTAATGGGGCAAAAGGGTAAGTTTCTCCTTGCCATTCCAAACACAATCAAAAAAGAAAACTATAGGCCAACATCACTATTGAACATATAGGCAAAATTTTCAATAAAATACTACAAACCAAATTCAACAACATGTTATAAATTTCATTCTCAGGCTTGGTGTGGTGGTTCACACCTGTAATCCTAGCACTCTGGGAGGCCAAATTTGGTGGATCACCTGAGCTCAGGAGTTTGAGACCAGCCTGAGCAAGAGGGAGATCCCATTTCTACTAGAAATAGAAAAAAAATTAGCTGGGCATGGTGGTAGGCTTCCGTAATCCCAGCTTCTCAGGAGGTTTAGGCAAGAGGATAACTTAAGCCCAAGAGTCTGAGCTTGCTATGAGCTATGATGCCAAGGCACTGTGTTCAGGGAAACAGAGACTCTGTCTCAAAAAAAATTGTATATATATATATATATTCTCCATGATCAAGTGGGATTCATCCCAGGGGTGCAAATATTGTTCAACATACACAAACCAACAAATGTAAAATATCAAAAGAACAGAACCAAGAACAAAACCGTACAATTATTTCAATAGATGCTTAAAAACATGCAATAAAATTCAACATCCCTTTATGAAAAAAAACTCTTTACAAATTGAGTATAGAAAGAAATAGCTCAAAATAATAAAGGCAAACCCACACTAACCTTGTACTGAATAGGGAAAAATTGAAAGCCTTTTCTCTTAGAGAGTGGTTCTCAACCTGTGGGCCGCAGCCCCTTTTTAACAATGAAAATACATTGCAGCATTAGGAAGGTTGGGAACAACTGCTCTAAGATCTGGAATAAGATTGATATGCCCATTTTTATTAAACATGGAAGACACAGCCAGAGCCATTAGTCAAAAGAAAGAAATAAAGGACATCCAACCTGGAAAGGAAGAAGTCAAACAATATGATCTTATACTTAGAAAAATGACTCAACAGCAAAAAGAATCAAAAAGGGGGACGTCTGGTCACCTTACTTAAGAGTGGAAGATAAAGTTACAAATCAGTAAGAATGGGAGACAGGGGGTAAAGGTCAGACAGACCAGCTGTGTCATGTCTGCCCCAGACTGACAGACTTCATCTTATTCTTACTACATGTGCTTTTGCCACTATTAGGTAGAAAACCAAAGGAAATGAAAGTATGTTGTAGAGATTTTTGGCGGCCCCATACCTATTGAGTGCCATTTATAATATCCATGTTTGGAATCAACCTAGGTCTCCAACAATAGATGAATACTGTATAGCCACAGCAGATGAGAAAATTTGCAACAACATGGAGGACATCGTGTTAAGTGAAATAAGCCAGATGCAGAAAGATAAGTACTGCATGATCTCTCATATGTGGGATCTTAAAAAGTGTTGATATCATAGAAGCAGAGAGAAGAATAGTGGTTACCAGAGGCTAGGGAGGTGAGGGAAGAGAAGAGGATGGGGAAAGGTTGGTCGAAAACTATCGAAAGCATGCTGGAGCTTTAAACAGGGGGTTCTTGGGTGATCAGACAAATAATTGAAAGATATACCACTAATGAAAACAGAGCCCCCAAAACAGAGTAGGATGGGTGACCATCCCTTGTGGAAAGAAACCCGGAAAAAAGTCTCCTTGCCATCTTCATAGGCCCATACACATATCTTCAGGAGAGGCCCTTCAAGCCAAGCCAGGGAGTTCCCTGACCAAAGGCTTTCAGTTGACACACCCCTTCTGAGCAGATGAGACAACCAGGATTAAATAAAAAGTGCACACCATGTCAGAGTATTCAGAGTTTATTGAAAAACATAAAGAAGTTCTACGAAAGTTAAGACAAAGCTTTATAGTAGAGGGCTGGCTGAAAGGACTCATCACCTTCTTTACTTCTTATATACCTATAGCTACCCTTAGAAGAATATCTTACTGTGGTATTCTTTCTTAATTTGCATAGTCCCAGCAACTCCTCTCTCCACCTCCCAATCAATCCTTCAAAGCCAGTGCTCTTGGGGAGCACCAAAGTTTCCTGCTCTGGTTCTGGCTGACACTTGAGATAAGACCCTAGTGCAAGATCAATACCTGTTGTGATTCTAAAATCAGCCTCAAGCACAGCATCATTCATTCTACAGAAAAAATGACTTCGTCTACCTTCTCATGACCCCTTCTGCCAGCACCATGCCCTCTGGTTCCTCTGTTTCCAGCTGTCTTTAGATAAATTCATTCCCATGTTAATCTTCTCTGGCCCTATGCTTTGTGGATTTCTAGCTGTCTACCTCAGGGCTGCCCCCTGCTATTCAGAGAGTTTCTCTGAATAATACATAGGGGCTCCTTCTGGCTTTTCAGAGACCCCTTTCATTATGAAGTTACCATCAGGAGGTATAAATTTTGGTATTCTATTGCATAGTAGGGTGCCTATGGCAAATAGTAAAATATTGCATATTGCAAAATGGTTAGAAGAGAGGCTTTTAAATGTTCTCATTACAAAGAAATGCTAAATGCATAAGGTGATGGGTATCTTCACCTACTAACTACCCTAATTGAATCATTATACAACATAAATACATATCAAAACATCAAATTGTACTCCATAAATGTGCATAATTTACAATGCATCAGTTCAAAAAATAGTCTGGGCTAAAAAGTGTGTTTTCTGCAGTTGTTTGAAGTGTTCTTTAAATACAATTAGTTTAAATTGGTGGACTCTGTTTTTGAAATATGCTATATATTTACTGGTATTTTGGGTTGCTTATTCTATTAATTATTGTGTGTGTGGGTTAATATCTTCTACAATGATTGTAAAATTATCTAATTCCTTTCATTACTTTAAATTTTTGTTTCACAAGTATTGAAAGCTTGTTATTAGGTGAATACACATTTATGACTGAAACCATCTTAATGAATTGGCCTTTTTATTCCTCTGAAATGTATCCATTTATCTCTGTTAATACTCGTCATGAATAATACAACTTCTACCAGCTTTCTCGTGCTTACCCTTCCTAAAAGAAAAATCAAAATCTCAGAAATCCCCTGAAAGAGGTTCAGTGGTGTGCCCAGAGAGGAGATCAGGAGAGGTTCAGGCCAAGTTTAATGAAAGGGACTGAGACCTGCCTGAAGATGCTGGCTGCACTGAGACTGGGTTGGGGCTTGTTTTTGTACTGGGCATGGGGGGGGGGTCTTTCCCCAGAACACTTGGAGTGGGGCTAGGTAGGACTTCTGTTCTGGGAGGGGAGGTAGAGGAATGGTTTAGGCTCCTCACACTCCCCAAATTCATTATGCCAAAAAGGAGAAGTGAGCCTGAGAATTGAGTTATTCAAGCACTGCTATGCTCTCTCCAGTGAAGTACAGGGGTCTTTTAAGAAATGAAGGGACTTAGAAAATGGTAAACAGGGTGGTTTTCCTTTCTTTTCTTTTCCTTTTTTTTTTGTGGACTGAGTATGGGTAGGAGAAAGGAAGGCTGGCTGGCATAGTGCTCTTGTTATGCAGATAAGTCTCAGGATAACAGCCCTTAGGAAAATGGCTTTATTCAGAACTTTAAGAGTGTCACACTCTCAGCAAACCTGTCCCAGATCAAAAAGGCAGGGCCTGGCTACATTTAACAGAGATTCTCTACAGATGCAAATTTCCCCCCCAGGATTCCCACCTAGACAACCTAGCAGCATTATTTCTGCGTGCCCAAAGTGATCGCAAAATAAGTCAAAGAAATTTATTCAGGGGTAAAAAATTTATTATTTTCTTCAGCCTTTAAAAAACACTTACATATATTTGTTGCCTGCCCAACTGGGTTCACTTGCCTGCTGACCACCAGTACACTGAGACATCGGGGTTTACAGCAGAAAAAAAGTTTAATTTTGCATAGTGTTAAGTGGGGAGATGGAAGGAATTTCTCAAATCCTCCTCCCTGAAAATTTAGGAGACAGGGTTTTTAAGGATAGCTTGGCAATTAGGTTTGCCAATTGGCTAGGTTCAGGCAAAATTACAGGGGTGTAGAAATCATGCTTCTGTTCCTGGTGTTGCAGGAAGATGAGGCTCAATGGAGAAAAACAACACCCGAACACCATGTTTAAAAGAGGAAGGGCTTTATGCCAGCGGGTGGAGTGAGGACGAGGAAGAGTTCAAAATGGCCACGCTCCCTGACTGGCTCAGTCTTTTCCTTTTTACCCCAGTCAAAAAGTTCTGGCCCATGGATACCTTTCTCCTCGCTTAGTTTGAATTAAGCTGGAGAAGTAGGCTCTGACTTTTACAGAACTTCAGGCTTTACAGAAGCAGAAGCAAAAGTTAGTTTCCAGGTCCCAGGAAGTTAAGTTTGTACAAATTCCTAAGAGCTGAGTCACCATGGGGAGGACCTCGCAGGTGTATCTTTGGAGTCTTTTTGAGAAGACCTCTGTTCTCTTAGACCTCAGTTTTTCTAGGTATCCTTTCTCATTGGGATCACAATTTCAATTGAGTTAATTTTTCAGTATGGTTCACTAGTCTGGGTGGGTCAGCCACTAGAATGCAGGACCTGAGAGATACTGAAGAAACTTCCTTTAGGTTTTGAAAGGGTGATGTTATCTATGGAGAGAGTTAAGAATCTTTATAACTATCTGCTATGTGACTCCAGAGTAGCAATTGTGGACAGTGACTAATTATTATCGTTATTTTTAGTGAGGTCTTTTCTTTCATAGAGTTTTAGGACCCTTACTCCAGTTCTTGCCTTGCCCCTCTTTATTAATTTATAAGGGCAGTTTCATATTTACTGAGCATCAGAGAACTTCACAAGAATACCATCAGTTGCTTCACTGCTAACCTCCTTCATCCCTCCCCTTTTCCTGTAGACTCCCCTTTTTTCCCTTTAAATGAAAGGTTCTCAACCTCTTCTACAGAGAGCCCAATCTGCAACAGATACTTTGTTGGCTATGCTTTTCCCAGGAGTGTCCTCAAAATTTTAGTTTAAGGCTCGGTGCCTGTGGCTCAATTGGCTAAGGCGCCAGCCACATACACCTAAGGTGGCGGGTTCGAATTCCCAGCCAGGGCCGCCAAACAACAATGATGGCTGCAACCAAAAAATGGCCGGGCTTTGTGACTGACGCCTGTAGTCCCAGCTACTTGGGAGGTGGAGGCAGGAGACTCGCTTGAGCCCAGGAGTTGGAGGTTAAGAAAAAGAAAAAATTTTTAAAAAAATTTAGTTTAATAAACCTCAATTGAGTGTGACTCTCATTTTTTGCCACTTACCATTTAAGTAAACGTCTTTGTGTGGTACATTTTCCTTTTTAATTTCAATCTGTGTCTTATATTTAAAATGAGTGTAAAATAACTCTTGATTTTTTATCAAGCATTATGACAATGTCTGCCATTTGACTGTAGTGTAACATTTGACAGAATTGATTATATTAGATTTTAATTTATTGTATTACTAGTTATTCTGAATTATTCTTTCTTTCTTATTTCTCCTTTCCTATTTTCTTTTGCACTGATTATTTTATGTTATTACATTCTATCTCTTAAGACTTTTAAAAATTGAAATCTGTATTATATGCTTAGTGTTTTCTAAGGGAATTGAAATATTACCTTAACTTACCACAGTGTTATTTGAGTTGATATCATGCAATTTTATAGTCAATGTGAGAACTTCATAATAGAATATATTGCCATTTACATTCACTTCCATATTTTGTCCTATTTTTGTCATGTATTTTTTTCCTACATATGTTATAAATGCCACAGTTCATTGTTATTATTCATACTTTAAAAAGCCAAAGACTTTTAAAATGTTTTTAAAAAGAGATACTGATAATCTTTTAAAATTACTTCCATATTTACAGTTTCCACTCCTCTTTATCACTTCTTATAGATCAATATTTCCATCTGGTGTCATTTAACTTCAGCCTGAAGAACTTCTTTTTGCATTTAGCTTAGTGTGACTGTGCTGGCTTCAGATTCTCTCAGTTTTCATTTATCAGAAGATGGCTTTATTTTGCTTTCATTTTTGAAGAGTATTTTTTGTGGTATATAAGATTCTGAGCTGGCAATTTTCTTTTCTAGCACTTTAAAGAAGTCTTTCCAATTGTGGTCTCTATATTTCTGTGAGAAGTTAGCATGATGTTTATATCATTTCCTTGTGTTTTGTTTGTCAATTTTCTCTTGCTTTCTTAAAGAATATTTCTTTGTCTTTGGTTTTCAGATGTTTGCCTATGATCTATTTAGAGTTTAAAAAAAATCCTTGTGTTTTTATGAATCTCCTGGGTATATGCAATGTTGTTGAGATTAACTTTGGAAAATTTTAGTTATTACTGTTACTGAAAGGGCCAGACCAGCGCCATTTTGTCATTTACTTACTGCATAAGCTCTGTTAAACCGCAGGGCCACTCCCTGCTACCTTCCCCCACACCTGCGTGCACAGCCATTAAGCCACTGATTGAGACACCTTAGGCAGACAGCTGCCATATTCTCCTTCAACTACCTAATTAGGCTAACCACCAATGAAAAGTGTACTCGTACCTCCTACCCTTCTTGCTTTCTGTACCCCATAAAAACTTCCTCCACCCTGGGTTCGAGGCTCTACCTTGGTGTGTGCACCAGGAGAGACCAAACCCAGGTTTGAATAAACCTCACCTCATGCCTGTTACATCAGAGTTTGTCTCGGATTTGTCTGGTGGGGATATTTGGGAGTATTTTTCGGGCACAACAGTTACAGGGAAAGAAATAGCAGAGGAATGAGACACTGATCACATAAACAGATTCCTGGGGAGTTCTGGTTCTGATACAGCCACGGAAGCTCCTACAGAATTGACCTTTCTGCAGAAAGCAACTAGAAATTGTGAACAAAACTAAACAAAAAACAGCAACCACAAAATTTCAGAGTGTAATGAAAATAAAAGCTGGCAGATAAGGGAGAGGAATCAGTACCTAGGAGAAGGGTCACCTTGGGATGGATATTTCATTTTCACAGTTTTTAGCCCAAAGGTAAGAAAAAATCCATGGGAGATACAGTGGCTAAAACTCCAATAGAAAATCTGCAGTCAGACAGGAGGTATTGGCTCATGCCTGTAATCCCAGCACTCTGGGAGGCTGAGGTGGGTGGAATGCCTGAACTCAGAGGTTTGAGACTAGCCTGAGCTGGAGCAAGATCTTGTCTCTAAAAAAAAAAAAAAAAAAAAAAAATAGCCAGGCATTGTGGTGGGCACCTGTAGTCCCAGCTACTTGGGAGGCA
Source organism: Galagoides demidoff (assembly GCA_963574575.1). Taxonomy (NCBI): domain Eukaryota; kingdom Metazoa; phylum Chordata; class Mammalia; order Primates; family Galagidae; genus Galagoides; species Galagoides demidoff. The sequence continues at coordinate 6,075 of CAUYQV010173580.1, read as the reverse complement.
GAGGCATAAGGATCACTTAAACCCAGGAGTTTGAGGTTATCATGAGCTGTAACACCACAGCACTCTACCAAGGGTGACAAAGTGAGACTTTGTCTCAAAAAAGTAAGTAAATAAATAAAAAGAAAAAAGAAAATCTACAGTCTTTCTGACCCCAAAAATCAAGATATCAGGCCAGGCGTGGTGGGTCACGCTTGTAATCCTAGCACTCTGGGAGGCCAAGGCAAGAGGATTGCTTGAGCTCATGAGTTTGAGACCAGCCTGAGCAAGAGTGAGACCCTGTCTCTACTAAAAATAGAAAAACTGAGGCAAGAGGATCATTTGAGTCCAAGATTTTAAAAGTTGCTATGAAGTATGATGCCACAGTACTCTACCCAGAGTGAGTTTCTTAAATAAGTTATGAGAGGGCCAAACTAACTCCATTTGCTGTTCACTGTACAAGCCTGCCCAAGCTTGAGATTATGTCTTTAAAAAAAAAGAAAGAGATCAGAGTTCAGGCGAACAACAGGTACTGCAAAATGAGCAAGGGAAACCGAAATAAAAAGGAGCCATGGGTGGCACACATAGTTCAGTGGGTACGGCACTGGCCACATACACAGAGGCTGGCAGGTTCAAACCCAGGCTGGGCCAGTTAAAACAACAATGACAACTGCAACAAGAAAAAAATAGCTGGGCATTGTGGTGGGCACCTGTGGTTCCAGCTACTTGGGAGGCTGAAGTGATACTGGATTTTCAGGTTCTTAGTCTCAGCAATTCAAAGAATGAATTGACAGACCACAGGATCAGTAGTAAATCAGTTTTTATTCAAGGAACAAAAATTACAATAACTGCAAAAACCAAACCTCCTGGCAGAGAGAACCCAGGAGGAGAACAAGCTCTCCTGCTCCCTCTTCAAGGTCTGTCTTCTGGCTCTCTGCTCAGGGGTTTATATAGTGGCAGTGGGGTTGTTTTGCAGAACTCAATGTTGACTCTTAGGGTGTGGGTCCTGTCAGTTACAGCCAGCTGTCTAATGAGCTCTCAGGCCTTGGAAACTGACATGAAATTCACCAGTCTAGAGTGCAGTGGAGGAGACAGCAAGGAGGCCATCAATGAAATTGAGCAACCAGAAATTGCACCTGGAGGAGACAGCAAGGCACCAGTGTCTCCCCCAACCCCCACCCCACAGGTGTCCAGCTGGATATCAAGCTGGTTCCTCCATTTTCAGTGTGATAATTAAGCCCTGTACCCTTGAAAAAGAAACTTCCTTTGAATCCATTAGACCCAGCCCCATCAAGGGTGGGCATGAGAACTCTAAGATAAGGGAGTGCATAGGGAGGGGGAAGAACTTCGAGGAGAAACTTGAAGATAAGAAAATATGTAGGAAGGAGAGGCTTGATGTACCTCTTGCCTCCCTCCCCCCGTATACTACATGACACACACACCCACCCACCCCACCCCTGCCTAACTGCAATGATTCAGCTTCTGTACCTTTGCCTGCTTGCTGTGACACAGATAGTGGGGTATAAAAACCCATTTGATCTGCCATCTGGGGTCGCTTGTTTCCTATGGCAATGACCCCTTGCAGGTGTAATAAATTTCTATCTGCATCGAAGTGGGGTCTGAATCTCTGTCTCAGTTGTACAAGTTACAACAGCAACAACAGCAACACTTCCAGGGCTAAGGTGCCAGGTCGTGGTGCCACCTTGTCTTGCATCAGAGGCAAGAGAATTGCTTAAGCAGGGTGGCACCTGCCAGCCCCATATACTGTAACAGGTAAGCTCCCAGCCCGTTCCCTTGCCCCATGGGCAAGCTCCCAGCTGGTTCTCCTGCCCCATGGGCAAGCTCCCAGCCCATTCCCCTGCCCCCCACCCAGGGTCAATTCTGAGAAAAGGCTTCAGAACAAAGAAGCACAGGAAGTCCCAAGTTTCACAAACCACCCTCTCCAAGTTCTTGGTGAACTAACAATGGTGGAAACCTACCTAAGCTGTGTTACCCAAGCGGTAACCACTGTTACCTAAACTGTAACCATTGTTATCTAAGTTGTATCCATAGTTACCCAAGCTGTAACCCCACCCTGAGCTAATGGCAATGTTACACTTCTGTACTGGCTAGCTTGCTTAGCTACACAAAAAAAGATATAAAAAACAACCTACCCTCCACTTCGGGGCTGACTGCCTCTCAGGGCAGTGGTCCCCTGCACAGGTGTAATAAATTACCAATTAATTGCATCTGAGTGGGGTCCAAGTCTATCTTTTCAGGTCATGATGGGTACAACAATACCAAGGGTGGCAGGTTCAAACACAGCCCTGGCCAAACTGCAACAAAAACACAGCCAGGCATTGTGGCAGGTGCCTGTAGTCCCAGTTACTTGGGAGGCTGGGCAAGATAATCACCTAAACCCAAGAACTGGAGGTTGCTGTGAGCTGTGACTCCACTACAGTCTACTGAGGGTGACAAAGTGAGACTCTGTCTCTAAAAAAAAAAAGTGAGAGAAAGAGAGAGAATTGCTTAAGCCCAGGAATTTGAGATTGCTGTGAGCTGTGACACCACAGCACTCTACCCAGGGTGACAGCTTGAGACTCTGTCTCAAAAAAAAGCTTATCCCTGAACACACATTCACACACAAACTCAAAGCTGTTCATCAAAGAAAGATTAACTAAGGAGAGAGTTGAACTGACATTCAAAAAGCAAAATCTGAAGTTTGGATTCAGTTGAGTTAGAAAGTTAATTACCTACTAAAATAGGGCAAACAAAACAAAACAAACACACCCAGCACTCTTTAGGGCACCATAACAGTTTAGAATCTCTACAACATAACATTCACAGTGTCTACATTAAAGAAAAGATTACTCAAATATGAAGAACCAGAAAAAAATGACTCATTTTTAAGACAGAAGAAAATCCTCAGAAATCAATCACCTTAGATGTATGTGGCTGGTGCCTTAGCCGATTGAGCCACAGGCACTGAGCCAACTTCAGCAAAATTAAAAGAATAGAAATTATACCATGGGCAGCACCTGTAGGTCAGTGGATAGGGCACCAACCCCACATACCAAGAGTGGTGGGTTCGAACCTGGCCTAGACCAGCTAAAACAGGAGTGACAACTGCAACAAAATAGCCAGGTGTTGTGGAGGGCATCTGTAGTCCCAGCTACTCAGGAGACTGAGGCAAGGGAATTACCTAAGCCCAAGAGTTGGAAGTTACTGTGAGCTGTGATGCCACAGCACTCTACCAAGAGCAACAAAGTGAGACTCTGTCTCAAAAAAGGAAAGAAATTATACCTTGTATCTTCGCAGACCACAAGGCAATAAACATGGTACTCAACTCTAACAAAAACATTCATCCCTACACAAGGAGTTAGAAATTAACCAACCTTTTGCAGAATTGGGTTCAAGAAGAGATAAAAGAGGAAATTGTTAAATTCCACAAACATAACAACTAAACACAAATTACCAAAACCTGTGGGATACAGCAAAAGCAGACTTCAGAGGGAAATTTATCTCATTAGATGCCTACATTTGAAAAACAGAAAGAGAGTGCATCAATAAACTCAAGAACTATCTTATGGAATTGGAAAAAGAACAATAATCCCAAATCCAGAAGAAGAAAAGAAATAACCAAAGTTAAATCAGATATGAATGAAATTGAAAACAAAAGAATCATTCAGAAAATTAACAAAACAGGCTCAGCACCCATAGCACAGTGGTTACAGCGTCAGCCACATACACCAAGGGTGGCGGGTTCGAACCCAGCCCAGGTCAGCTAAACAACAATGACAAATGCAACAAAAAAAATAGCCTGCTGTTGTGGCAGGTGCCTGTAGTCCCAACTACATGGGAGACTGAGGCAAGAGAATTGCTTAAGCCCAAGAGTTTGAAGTTGCTGTGAGCTGTGACGTCATCGCACTCTACTGAGGGCCATATAGTGAGACTCTGTCTCAAAAACAAACAAAAAAATTAACAAAACAAAAAGTGGGTTTTTTGAAAAAAATAAATAAAATTGATAAATCTTTGGCTAGATTAACTAGAAACAGAAAAGTAAAATCTCTAAAATCTCTAATCACCTCAATCATAAATGATAAAGGGGAAATGAGAACAGATGCCACAAAGATACAAGAGATAATCTCTGAGTACTACAAGAAACTATATAACCAGAATTTGATAATGTGGAGGAAATTGATCAATATCTGGAATTGTACCCCCTTCCTAGACTTAATCAAGAAGAAATAGATCTTTCAAGTAGACTGATTTCAAGAACGGAGATCAAAGAAACAATAAAAAAATCTCCCAGGTGTTAAGAGAATGAGTACCATGCTTATAGGAATGGTCACCAGTTCTTGAGGGAGGCTCTGGGAATGGGAGGGTCTCCTGGCTGGCCTGGAGACAAGCCCTCAAGCAACTAAGTGTTCTAATAAGATAAGATCAGTTGCTCATTAGTAAGCAGGTATTGGACTTTGACTTTTGTGGTGCAACAGGGTGGGAGTCAAGCCCATGGGGAAGAGCACATAGTGATCATTAAGCACGTAGTCCTTGTACGTGGGCCCCCACACCTGTTATATATTGTGCCAATAAAAGACCACAGTAGAGGTTACTTGGGGCTGTCCTGCACCTACAGGGAGTCCACCTCTTGCAAAGCTTGTACTTATAAACTGTGTATGGCTGGTTCCAGCGGGCAGTGATTGGATGCATAGCGGCAAGGTTGACAGGGTGACATAGCAGCACTTAAAAATGTCAGAATTTGGAAATAGTCACAGACTGTAAAGGGGAACTACACTTGGAATAAGTGAAACCTTCGGCAAACAGCAAGAGGGAGTTTACGCGGAAGCAAGAGGTAATTCACTGTAGGAGACTCAGCACCAGGTTTATAGAAGTGGCTACCACTTCTTGAGGGAGGTCCTGGGAGTGAAACAATTTCCTAGCCAGCATGCCCATGTTTTGCAGCCTGGAGACAAGCCCTCAAGGAACTGCATGTGTTAATGAGATAAGATCAGTAGCTTGTTAACAAGCAGGTTTTATACATTGGACAATTGTGTGGCAATAGGGTGGGAGTTGAGCCTGTGGGGAAAGAGCATGTATTGATCATTAAGCACATACCTCCTGTACACGCCCCCCCCCCTTGTATAATGGTTCAATAAAAGGCCACAACAGAGGTTATTCAAGGCTCTCCCTGCACCTATGGGAAGCTGACCTCTTGCAGGCTTGTACTTTCTTTCAATCCCTGTCCCAGATGTTTTTATTTGCACAGTGATGGGGTGCCACAGAGGGGACTGACAAATGGCATAGTTGGCAGGATCTGGACCATGTCATAGACCAAAAGGGGGAACTACGCTCAGAGTAAATGAAACCTTCAGCAAAATGGCAAGAAGGAGTTTATGGGGAAACAAAGGGTAATTCCCCATTCATAGACAACAGAGGGGACATCACTCAGTAAGTAGACCTCTGGCAAACAGCAGTATGTATATGGAGTTGTTTTGTTTGTCTCGGTGATGCGTCTGTGGTTGTCAAGTTGTGAGACACCTTAATAACTATTATGGCAACCCAGTTTAAACAGTTGGAAAACTGGGTGAATAACCTCGTAGTTAAAACTACTGAATGCCGTAATTGTAGAAAGCTAGGCCATGTGAGAAAGAAGTGTCAGAGGAGGAACAGTAATCACAATGGCCATCTTTCATTCAGTAATCAAAGGAAACAAAGAGGATATAACCCCCCCCCCCCCATAGGCTTGGCATCTGTAGCTCAAGTGGCTAAGCATCAGCCACGTACACCAGACCCAAAAAATAGCTGGGCACTGTGGTGGGTGCCTGTAGTCCCAGCTACTTGGGAGGCTGAGGCAAGAGAATTGCTTAAGCCCAGGAGTTTGAGGTTGCTGTGACCTGTGATTCCACAGTACTCTACCTAGGGTGACAGCTTGAGGCTCTGTCTCAAAAACAAAAACAAGGCTCGGCGCCTGTGGCTCAATCGGCTAAGGCGTCAGCCACATACATCTAAGGTGGCGGGTTCGAATCCCCAGCCCGGGCCCACCAAACAACAATGATGGCTGCAACCAAAAAATGGCCGGGCGTTGTGGTGGGCGCCTGTGGTCCCAGCTACTTGGGAGGC
>CAUYQV010173577.1:0-51316 GCA_963574575.1 Galagoides demidoff | reverse complement strand
TATTCTTTTTTTTAATAAAATTCGTTTTTATTAAAATTAGGCCTTTGTAGCTTATGTCTACTTTTAAAACTTTGTTTATTGCCATTTTTTTGGTACCACCGGCCAAAGGGGGCCATTGGCCCGGCCCCCCCCCCCCCCCCCGCCAGCTCATTATTTAGACATGTGGGTGGTTTGGGAGCAGCATGTGAGGGAGGACAGAGAAGGCCCAGTAGTCAGAGGGCCTGACTGTCTTTCTGTGCATGGGTGCAGATGAGATTTCTGAAAATTAGTAGTTGTTTCATCAGATTAATTTTTTTGATGCAATAGAGAACTTCAGATACTTGTATTTCTTTTTCTGCTACTCATTAAATAAACTTTAGTCTTTAAAAAAATTATGAGCCCTAGTATACATAATATGCTAAATGTGATACTACTTATCACATTTGGGAGATAAAGGATTATAAGAAATAATTCTTTTTTGTTTAGGATCTTACTTGGGAAAACAGTTAAAAAAATACAATTAGTGAAAATTGTAAAATGCTACATAATTAAGTGTGCAGTATGGACTGGAGGTGTTCTGTGAGCAGTTTTCGTAGTGTGAGCCCCACATATTATAAAAGGATGTAGAGTTGTGCCCAGTTGACCTGTCTGCCTAAAGCGAGAAGTTTAAATCTCAGTGTAATATTATTAGAAATAGGAAAATATCACATTATAAACTTGCATGTATTATCCTAAGATACAGATTTCAAAACTGAGTTTCATATATGTGTATAAGTACACACACAGAGGTTCTACTGCATATATATGTATATGTACATATATCTGTGTATGTTATATAATATATAGTAGAAATTCTGTAAGTTGACCATCTAAGCAAGGGACTATAACAATCTGGTTCACATATGGAGGTGGTCAACATAAGGAACGAGGCCTGCTATGCTGATACGGACATACGGTGCATGTCTGGTCTACGGAAATTAGGTCAGCTGTAGAGCTTCCACTATATATGTATATATAGCCATGTGTTTAAAAATACTACCTAGTTTCAATACTTTTCTCCTTTTTCCTCTCCATTTTCCCTTCTTTTTTTCCCTGTCAATGTTTGCAATATAATCTATTCCTTTCAAAAGCAGATTACAAAGCTGGTCCTCTAATGCTAACACAGAAATGAGTTTTATGAATTTCTCAGTTTACATATGTAGCCAAATCAGATAGAACCATAGCTTTCTGAGCATTGATTTTTGAATTTTTGACTGCATTGCTGATTTGTTCTTGCATGTGCATGTGTTTTTGGTTCTGTAGTGCCTGACCAAGAGTTGGCAAACCTACGTCCTCCTGCTCAAATTCAATTTGCTGCCAATTTTTGTGTGGCCTGTAAGCTAAGAAATGATATTTTGCCAATTGCAGTATCCATAAACAAAGTTATTTGTTTTTCGTTTTGTGATTTTTTTGTTTGTTTTGCAGATAGAATCTACTGTGTCACTCAGGCTAGAATGCAGTGGAATCATGATAGCTCATTGCAACCTGAAACATTTTGGGCTCAAGCGATCCTCCTGCCTCAGCCTCCCAAGTGGCTAGGACCACAAGCATGTGTCACCATGCCCGGCTAATTTTTTCTGTTTTATGTAGAGACACATTCTTACTCTTTATCAAGCTGGTCTTGAACTCCTTGCTTCAAGCAGTCCTCCCAGAGTGCTAGGATTATAGGCATGAACTACTATGGCCAGCCCATAAACTGAGTTTTGTTGGCAAACAGCTATACCCATTTGTTTAAATATTGTCTTGGCTAGTTTCAAGCTGCAAGCTAAGTTGAATATTTGTGACAGAGATCCTTTGGTCCACAAAGTCTAAGGTATTTACTCACTGGCTCTTTACAAAACTAATGTTGCCAATCCTTACTTACACCGTTTTGGTTTCAGAGTATAGTTGTTGATTTGGACTCTTGGCTCATATTATTTCCTACATTTATATTATATTAAAATTACTAATATAAAAACATTTTACATTTCATTTTCAGATTGTGTGTTTTCCAAATAAAGAAGAACATGATTAGGGATTTTTCTTTATCTTTCCATTATATTTGCTATGTAATGAAAAAAATATTGTGATTTTGATTATTTATGACCAAAATCTTTATCATGCTACCGTAATTCTCATAAGCAAATAATCCATCAGGATGAATTTTAAAGTTACAATGGGAGACTACAATTTTTAATCTAGTTTCTAGCTGTTTCCTTTTTTCTGGGTCGTTTTTCTAAGTCAGTGCTTTAGTGTGTAGTATGTGTTTCTGTGTATTCATCTGTGAGGTTATGTTTAACCAGATTTTTAAGAATTTAAATATTGTTTGGTACTTTATACAAGCTGCCTGAAAACTACTCTGAGGCTGTGAGGTTAGCTCTGAAAATACATATTTGGGGCAAGTAAATAACAAATGTTACTTAATTTTTTGTATGTCGAGTTGACATTCATATGATAGTAGAGTAAACTTTTGCAACCAGCTCTGAACCATAACAGTTTCTTGATGAAGCTATTTATGCTAACCTTAGTTTCTCTTTTATTGGTAAGTGTGTGGTTTGTTTCTCCATGAGCAATGGGGTAATTTCATAAGGAATACAACTCTGAGCACGAGATTCTTGATTAAGAATCCAGACAGTAACCTGGTACACTTTGTTAGCACCAATGCTCTGCCACTTTATATAGTGTTAACACACTGAATAAGTATCAAACAATTACACAATTCGGTGGATTTTTAAATATTTTGTTACTACACAATATTTGTACCTCCATAGTCCATTTTAATAAAAATGTGACCCTGTTTTATTAAAAAAGAAAAAAATTAAACAAACCCTGCCATAGTATTAAAAATGTGTAGGTAGCTTATAACCATTATTATTTGATACTCATAGAATTGACATTTATTTATACCCCACATGGTTCCCCTAAATTACTAAACCTCTAAAAAGGCTGTAACTAAGTGAAATTGTATCCCGGTGTTGGGAAAACATAATTCTCTTAGTGCTTTTCCAGGTAGTGTGGCACATGAGTATACAGAACTCATTTAGCTTTCCATGTCTTTCTTTTAAATATTGGGATTAAGAATGATGATGTTAATTTTTGTGGAGATGCTGTGACTGAGAATTGAATGTGTCTGTCAGTATTCACATGAAAGGCAGAGACAGGAGTTCTAGGCTGGAGTAGCAGTGTGTACACTTAGTGTGATGACCCAGAAAATAGAAAAATGACTACATATATTTGTTTAGAGTGCATTTCGGGAAAGAAGATAGATTGACAGACAAAGTAATTGAAGTTTTCCTTTGGGTGCATTTATCAGACACATTTTCCTTGTGCTGAGGAAGGCTCCCCTATTTATTCACACTTGAGGCTTATACAGGGCTTAGTGAGTAATGAAGAGAAGATGACTGTGGGCTTGAAAAGATATTTCCCCCCTTAAATTGCACTGTGTATCCAGGGAGAAATATTTTTGGTACTGAATATTCAGACAGTTGTCTAATTATCTCATTCATTCTTTCAATCAGTCAACATTCAACAAATATTTATTAAACACCTGCTGTGTGCTAGGCATTGTTATAGATGCTTGAGATTCTTCACTGAGAGAGACGAAGATTTCCCTTCCTTGGTGCACGTGATTTTCTCAGCCTGATAAGATCATTCTTGGATGGACAAAAGATTATATGCTGTAATATCATGGTTTTCTCTTTTATTAATGACTTTATGCTGGTGAATATTTAAAATCCAGCTCAATAGACCCAGCACCCCAAAGCATTACATTTAGCTTTCCTATATGCTTTGTCCCTTTAAAAAGTAAAACAAAAGCCAGAGCAAAAATGCCTAAATCATGGCTGGGAGCAGTGGCTCACATCTGTAATCCTTACACATTGGGACGCCTAGGTGAGAGGATCACCTGAGGCCAGGAATTTGAGACCAGCCTGAGCCATGAGTAAGCCCCAGGTGTGGTGGTGCTTGCCTGTAGTCCAAGGTACTTGAGAGGCTGAGGCAGGAGGATTGCTTGAGCTGGAGAGTTTGAGGTTGCAGTGAGCTATACTTAGACCACAGGACTCTAAGTAGACCAGGTGACAGAATGAGACTCTCAAAAAACAAACAAAAAAGTCAAAATCAAAGCTAGGGTGGGGGTCATACCAGTAATCCCAGCACTCTGGGAGTCCAAGGTGGGTGGATTGCTTGAGCTCAGAAGTTTGAGACCAGCCTGAGCAATATAGTGAGACCCTTTCTCTGCTAAAAAATGGACAAACTGAAGCAAGAGGATTGCTTGAGCTCATGAACTTGAGATTGCTGTGAGCTATCATGCCATGGCACTCTGGTCAGGGCACCAGAGTGAAACTATCTAAAAAAAAAAAAAAAAGTCAGAACTGTAGGCAAGTAGCAACTCTATTTTCTGATCGGCCTGCCTTATATAAGAAAGTCGTCTTATATATTTGTATAAATGACACTGAGTAGTTGACAAATTTTGCCTTTTTGCTCTTGATTTGATCCCTATGGTGGCCCTGGGAGATTGGGTGGTACTTTATCCTTACTTTACACCATAGGAGACTGAAGTTCAGAGACAGAAAGCTTAACGCAGGCTTATAGGGGAGGAAGACAGCCTCCACTTTGGTTCTTTTGAGTGCCCTTGAGTGAGCCTCCCCTGTGAAAGCATGCATCTAGTAAAGGGGCTGGTCTTTAGTCCCAGGTGCATCCCTTTGGATCTTCTAGAACTAAACATGAAGGTGTCTACCACAGCAGCCGCACGCCCTGCCCCTGTAGGCTGTGGGCTCTGCCACTTGTAGCTGTTGATCTCCAGCAAGTTCTGAAGCTCTCAGTTTTACAGTCTTCTCATCTGTAAAATATTAGGTAGTAATTAATATATGGGCATGGCTAAAGCAGTAGTTTCTATCTTCTTGAAGATTAAGTCCCATAGAGGAAGCCAGGAGTCACTTGAAGAGCAGAGAAAATATGCTCTAATGATGGGCATGCCAACAGCCATGAAGATAAACTAACTCACGATAAGGGCCCAGAGGGCGATGGGTGTGGCAGACAGACTTTCCTCGGGGGCTGTCTTTGAAAAAATACCTGACTCTCTGTGCCAGGAGGCTGTAGAGCAGGGGTTCTCAACCTTCCTAATGCCTTCATGAAGTAGCAATGAAAATAATTTTGTGGTTGAGGGTCACCACAACATGAGAAACTGTTAAAGGGTCGTGGTATTAGGAAGGTTGAGAACCACTGCTGTAGAGGTTGAACGATCCTGGGGAGAGAAGGGCAGGAACAAAGCCCTAAGGTGTGGTGTGCTGTGCTGGAGGGAGTGGGGGGGTCATATCATGTAGCACCCTGAGACCAGGGGGAGATGCTTAGCACCTACCTCATGAAGGTGTTGACCAGATGACACCCAGTAATCCACAGCAAGAGCTGAGCCTCATACCCAGCCCAGCACAATGTTCAAGAAAGAAATGTATTCTTCTTGTTATTAGGCAGTTTTTCAGGGGATGCTTTGGTATGAATTAATCTTTTAGCTTAAGTTTGAGTCTCCACAAAGAAGGCAGTTTATGCCAGATTCTTATTTTATCTTCTAAAGGGCACCATATAAGAAATAGGCAATGCAGATCTTGATGCGTATAATTTTTGAATGGATTTAAAAAAACCCACATAAACCAAAAGAAATCCATTAAAATACTAACCATGTTTTTATCAGGATGGTAGGATTGGAGGTAATTGTCCCATTTCTGTTTAACACACTTCCTTTATGATCAAAATCAGCACTTGCAATGATCTGGTGGGGGACCTTGTATTTGGCATTATTTGATTCTAAATAAATATTTCTAGTCACTGAACCCAGGAAATTAATAGTTTTCTTGGGTATCTTATTCGAGTGTCCCATACTGATGTTCTTACTCAAATCACCTTGGTGAGCGTTGGAATGAATTTCTAAGTAGCTTTTTTAAACTGTGAATGATGAGACTCTGTGAAAGAAATTGGACTACAGCTGTATCCTGTCAGTGGTTTCTAAGTTACAAAATTTTAACAGCAACCTTATAGATGATAGTAAAAACCATTCAGGTCAGTGATCTATTAGAGCTCTTTATTCACACATGGGTGTGAACAAATGCACACCTCTAAGTGGCCCCCGCTGGTTGTGCAGGGAACACACAGGGTGTGAGGGCCACCCTTGCACCGGTACTCAGTTATGGAGTGAAAGTGATGGTGCTTATTTCATGTGAATTAGGAAGAGAGCAAGATTCCTTTTACTCCCTGATTTGTTTTTTTGCCCCATTTTAAAAAATCATGGTGAAATATGCATAGTATAAAACAGGACCATTTTTGGTGTACAGTGCATCATGTATGTTCACATAGTTGTACAACCAGGACCACCGTCCGTTTCCAGAATTTGTGTGTCTTCCCTTTACTGACTCTGTACCTGTTTAACAATCCCTCATTCCTCCAGCCCCCAGTCCCTGACAGCCACCATTCTGCTCACTCTTTCTGTGAATGTGACTGTTCAGGCACCTTTTATACACAGTAAGTGGAGTCATACAGGGTTGTCCTTTTGTGTCTGGCTTATTTCACTCAGCACCATGTTCTCAAGTGGTTCAGATTTTCTGTGTGAGGACTTTCAGAGATTAAGGCGGTCATCCTTTTAAAAAGTGTTTTGATTTTTAACACTTTTAAAATCTCACTGTTTTAAGGGGATCCCTGTAAGTTGTATTATGTATGAGCACTTATTTCAGTAGTTTATATTTAGTGTTCAACACATATTTTCCTTTAAATGTATTCTAAAAATCTGTCATGGATGATTGGAAACTTATAAAAAAATAAGAATAATGGCTAGCTGTTTTTTAAATATTTGCTAAAAAGTATACAAATTAGCCTGTGTATATAAATATGTGTTTGAAAAGTTTTATTTCTTGCTTAATTTCCTGTAAAATTGTACAGAATGACGTCATAAGAGTTATCTGAATCCAAGTAATGGCATAAACATACGGGCCAGTCTGACAGATGTTGTAGATCTTTTTGTTAGCATGCCAGTAGAGGGGGGTGAGAGGTGGGGCCAGTGAGGACCAGGGCAGGCAGCAGTGGAGTAGGTATTATACCCAGCCCACGAGCATCACACTGAGGATGTGGTCAGCCCATGGGTCCTGTGTGTTTCACCTGTTGGGCTCCACGAGCATCACACTGAGGATGTGGTCAGCCCACAGGTCCTGTGTGTTCCACCTGCTGGGCTCCACGGGCATTACATTGAGGATGTGGTCAGGTCCTTTGTGTTTCACTTGTTGAACAGGGCTAGGTTCCTGGAATGAAGGAGCCCATCTTGGCAATAAGTGTCAAGAAAGGGGATAGTAAATTTTGAAGTGACATTCAGAGATAGTCCCTAAGTCTTTGGAGTGTGGATTCCTTTGCAGACTACAAAAGGGGTGGTGGGTGAGATGGAGCTGATTTGAAAACAGTTTCTTTAAAAACCAGAAAGCCCAAGGCCTGTGGAAGACTTGTCATTTGGGCCCAGGGAAAATAGCCTTTCTGTATGTGAGGTGGGATCCTTGGCATCACAGGCGCTTGGTGTGAGCCATTACTGTGCGCCTGGCCCAGCGCGCTGGCGGGTGAGTGGTGGCATTAGAGGATCCCTCACACTGACACAGGAGGAGGAAGGCCTTGGAAATTCTGCATGGCCTGAGAGTTCTGGTCCACCGCATTCTCAGTCTTCATGGCTCAGACCAAATCATGGCAGGGTCCCCCTTAAACACTTCCTGGACTTTCCATGGTCCAAGAAATTGAAGCACTGAATACATATAAAAATTTTTAGGTCTAGATTATTCTTTTCACCTTAAGACAAGGAAAAAGTGGACATTCTTCCGGATATGAAAGTTGATCATTTGAATTGGGTTATTCTTGTCATATCCAACTAAAATCATTGAGAAGCTGGGGGGAAAGCACCCAGGACACATAACATTGCTCCAAAAATATAATTCTCTGCACACCTGGCTGCTGAAACTACCTTCTATAACTTGAAACCAGTTTTATCTAATCATTGCTTAAATGACCTGCTGCAACTTTAAGACTTTAAACTTTTACTCAACGCCAACCTTGCCAGTCAGGACTTGTTGGTTCCCCAGACTCTTAGTAGTCAAAGAACTCCCTGAAGGGCAACATGTAACCTTTCTCTTTTTATAAAACCTCCAACCTTCTCTTTGTTCTTCAGACATATGGATCTGCATGGATGCCCCAAATTGCAATTTTTTCTTCCCAAATACAATGTTAAATTTAGAGACTCATCTCTACATTTTTATTTTTACTTGGACACCACTTTTTGAGCACCTGCTGTGTAAGAGGCACTGTTCCAGGCACTGGGGACATAGTGATTAAGCAGCCTGCAGTCTCCCAGGACTTATGAAAGTGGTGCCTACATGCTCTATTTGGCTGCTCTGAGCCTGAGGAGGCTGCTACCCAGATGGACACTAGTGTGACGAGGGCCACTAGAGGGCCTCCAGGAGGAGAAGGTCCCCGCCCACCCTGAGATGGGGCACAGTAACTTGAGGAGTGAGGCCCAATCAGATGGGAACACTAGACAGAGGAGCACCTTGTCCAAAGGCAGTGAGAGGTGGGGAGGGGGAACAGGTGTGTACAAAGGCTGCCTGGGATGCTGTATGCAATCCAGAGAACACTGACCACAGAGCAGAGGAAGGGGAGAGATGAGGTGCTGGAGAAAAGACTCTTTTCAAGGCTCTCCAGTGAAGGAAAAGAGTGATTTGACCACTGATTTGTGGCATAGGAGTGAGAAAAGAAAAATTTAACTAAGTATATGTTAAGGAAAACTCAAAATTTCTGATAAGAATATACAAGAAAAGCTGTAATAAAGGAAATTAGGTTAGTGGATAAGTACCAAAAACCATATGAGTAAGTAGGAGAATGCCCTGTTCTTGGGAGATTTGTGCTAAAATATTGAAAGGTGTAAGCGTTAGGATGTCTGTGCAGAAAACATGTGTTTGTTGAAATAGAGCATGTGGAAACATGGTAAGATGTTAACGATTAAGTCTAGGTGAAGTGTGTATTTTTATACCACTTTCTCAACTTTTTCATACTTTTAAAGCTAAGCAAGATTTGCAGTATAAATGTAGGGCAACAGAGTACAGTGCCGTGCCAAGGTGATTTTTATCTATGAGTGCATTTTAGGCCAAATGCTACTTTGTCAATTTGCATTGAAAATATGTTCATTTAAAAAATCCAGGTTGGTACTCTGGGAGGCCGAGGTGGTGGGTGGGTGGCCTGCCGGAGCTCAAGAGTTTGAGACCAGCCTGAGCAAGAATGAGACCCCATCTCTAAAAATAGTGTTTGGGTGGGTACCTATAGTCCCAGCTGTTTGGGAGGCTGAAGCAAGAGGATTGCTTGAGCACCAGAGTTTGAGGTTTCTGTGAGCTCTGATGCCACCGCACTATAGCCAGGGCAACAGAATGAGACTCTGTCTCAAAAAATAAAATAAAAAATAATTAAAAATCCAGGTTGAGCCATATCTTCACTTTCTGAGAGAATTGTGGTAATCATTGGACCTTACTGGCAAGGTTTAGCAGATAGACTTGCATAACAACAATTTGGAGTCACTAACTTAAGGGATATAATTTTAAGACTTTCTAAAATAGGACAAATGCTTCACGGTGTGGTTTTATGCCCCAGTGGGTGTCTCGTAAAGATCCTTATTCTATTGGTAGATATTTTGGTGCTTAACTGAAACTTTGTAGGAAGATGCATAAGGAATTATTAAGTTTTATTTTTGGATCCATGCTTGCATGCATTTGTATCCTATCCATAACATGGGCTGAAAACAGAAAAAAAACTTATGTGGAATTTCTTGGTAGATGCCATTAAATGATTGTGCAGATCATTATTTTAAATAAGTGGCCTTTAATGCATAGGCAACTGATACTCTATTCTAGGAAATTATGATGAATTATATTGTAGAGTGATATTTAGAAGCTTAAGTGGTTGATAGAGACCTATATGTGGCTATTTAATTAATTGTCTTCTAGACAATCATAATGCCTCTACCTGGTGGGCGGACAAATTGAAACAACTGATTATGCAGCAGGAGTAACTGACTGAGTTGCTATGTGGGGTAGCATATTAATAGAGTGGCATTTTTAGAGAGGATGTCACTGAAAATTTGTTTTGCACATGACCAGTGTTTATTAGTATACTTTAGGTCCTCTCATATAAGGTGTTTCTTAATTGTCTATTGTCTTGTTCCTTCTAGGAAACTTGAGAAAGGTTATCTTTTATATTTATTCAGTTACCCATAGAAAATGTATAAAATATTGAAGGTACAGGTGGGTGTGATGCAGTGCGTTTTAGAGTGGGTATAAATCACCAAGGTTTCTAGGAGTCATCCTGGGAAATTACGCCATCCTTTGTGCTCCTTTTCATGATGCTTCTCTTTTTATCCCTCCTGAATTTAAGACTCATCCTGTTAGACGCACACCTTGTGGAAATGCTGTCACCTCCCTAATTGTACTCTATAAACAAAACATCCCTTCATCCTGCTGGTAGTCCTGGCTTGCTGTGGAGTGACAGGCTGCAATTTACCAGTAGGTCAGCAGTGGAGCTGATGACAGGTGACCTTTTTAGCACTGCAGTCAATGCTTGTTATTTGGAAAACAAAATGATACAGTTTGTATTTTTTAGCAGATGGGTCTTTGGGTCAATCCTTTGTTGACATGTGAATCTGTTACTTGGGCTGGAGGAGTTAGTTCAGACAGGAATGTTAATTTATTTGAATTGATCTGGGTCTTGCTTTTATAAAAAGGTGTTAGACATTTGTTGATGGCACAAATTATTATAAATAATTGGTTTTATGCATCAAAGGCTTTTAGAGTGTCTATTTGACACAGTAGCATTATATGCTAGCTTCAGCAAGTATTCACCATAATATATTTTGTATATGTTTGAGTTTCTCAGTTGTTTTGAAAAAAATCACATAAATGGGCTTGTATCATATTTAAATAGTCTCTTTCATATGTTTTCTGAAATATGTTTTGTGAGGCTCCATGAAGAGTCAAGAGGGTGAATAACTTCTGGAAAACATGCTAGGAAGAATTAGCTGCATTATATAGGGAGTTAGCCTTTGTGGTAGTTAGTAGTGTTGTCCAATAAGTGCTTTCAGCTTTTACTTTCTAGAAACAGAGGAGGATCATGCATCTCTGTTGCCTTTGATTTAGATGTTATCCTCCCTGCTTTGGCTGGTGAAATGTGAGTGGAAGTGACATGTGCCACTTCCAGGCAGAAGCTTCTAGAACCAGGACGAGAGTCACCCTGTGTCCTTGTATGCCTTAGTGATTGTGAAAGTAGTGAAATACTTTCGGCCTTGCTACCTGAGTAAGGAAGATGTAGAAATGACCGCCCCCCGCCCGCCCCAACACACACACACACACAGTCAGATGACAGCAATGGGCATGTGCCTGAGTGAGAGATAATTGTGGCACTTAGATTTTGGGGTTGTTTCTTGCATTGTTCTCAAACTCTTATGTTTGGGGACCCATTTATATTCTCAAAATGTTTTGCAACATTCAGACAGCTTTTGTTCATGTGGTAGTAACTATTGATATTTTCTGGATTAGAATAAAACTGAGAAGATTTGACTACACAGAGTCTGTAAGTATCCTTTCCATTGGACGTTACAGCTATGATGAATACTTATCAGCATTTGAGGATAAAATGGGAATAATAAAGTCAAACAATGTCTTGTTATTATCATGAAAATAGTTTTTAGCACTTGGCCTCTCTCAGAGTCTCTGGGATTTTAGGAGTCCCTGTAATACACTTTGAGAACTACTGACCCACCCCACCCTAAGTGATATGACTACCTTGGCGATTTATATTAAAGGCTCAGGTGATAGGGAAGGAAAGGAAAGAAGGGGAAAAAGATTTTGGAGGCATTGCAAAACGACACCTCTGGATGTTATAATTCACATTTTCTTTGTGAATAAAGAGAGCATAAATTATAAATAGCTCCTTCCTGTTATTGAGAGGTAGTCTATCTTTATACTAACAAGTACCCATTTCAATAGAGTTTAGCATAAAGCCATATAACTGTCTGTGACTATTATTAATTATATCAAAGTGAAGTTTATGAAATCTTTTGCCCTAGAAAAAGTTAGAAATGGGATTAATATTCATATACTTGAAATTGGGTATAGGCTTTTTGGAAGATAGTGGGTTGGATAAAGTGAATTATTTAAACTTACTCAGATATGAGTGAGCAGATCTAAATTTATTCAGTGGTGCTGCTTCTGAGATTTTTAAGTGTGGAGCTGTCATATATATATTGTCATAAAATAATTTCTACCCATTTTATTATGAAGTGTATAGTGACAAAGTGATATAAAGATGACTAAACATGTTTCAGGGAGACTTAGGACATTTCATATGGATGGATAACAAATCCCACAGGAGAATTCATCAGTCACACGCCTTCCTTCAGGAGTCCAATAATGTAAGGGAACACATTTATTTCCAAAGATATGAGTTCTAATAGAATTTTCTAATATTTAAAGGCATGATATAAACATTTTCTGAGTGTTCTGTTAATATATCCATGGAAAGCATTATAGGGAAGGCTCGTGCTCTTTATAGATTTATCCAGTTATTAGAGACAGTTAGTATTTAAGCTTGAGGAAGAAGACAGTGCAAATAGTCTTTCTAGCTCTTTGATTCTCCTTTTTTCAGTAAATACTTAGGAGGTACCTACTGTTTTTATATGCTATGAGATAAAAAATATATTGGAGGACTCACACGCAAGATTTCTGAGGTCACAAATTCCTGAGTTCCGCATAGGAGGCCAGTGCTTTACTTGACAGGAAGATCAAGTACTGAAATAGAATAAGGTACTGAATGGAAGCAAAAGAAATTAAATTCACGAGTGGCATAGACTCACAAGGATTAATTTCCTCGACTACTTGGCTACCCATTATGATGGTTTTTGAAGACTGGGACTTGCTTTATAAAGGGGCGTCCTGGGAGTCCCTAGTGGGCCGAGAACACTAAGAAGACTTGGAAGATGGAATCAAGACAGCCAGAAGTCCACCTGCCCATGTGTTTTGCCTGGCATCTTTAAGAACCTGAAGATATATAATTCCTCCTTCCCAAGTATAATTGTACTTGTGCAGGGAGGGGTTACCGTCACCAAGAGATAGTATATCTTTATGAAATGCCTATGTTCCATTCATTCACTGTTGACCCTGATGGTGAACAGTCTCATTTTAGCCTTTAAGTAATAATAGACTACAGTTGTGATCAGTACATGTTTTCTTATCCCCAAAATGAAATGAGGGAGTATTTTCTTTTCTCGTTTATCTTGAATAATTTTTTTATTAAGTCATTTGTACATAAATCATGAATACATTTATGCCATTATGGGATTCAGTGTGTTGATCATGAATACATTTATGCCATTGTGGGAGTCAAGTGTGTTGATTATTTGTACAAATTGGAGTGCTTACATCCTACTAAACAACATAACCTTCACCTCATTTACCCAATTACAGGATTAAGACATTTGTGTTCTACACCTGATAGATCCAACTTGTATTTGCAATATGCTCCATAGGTGTGGTCCCCCTACAGACCCACCCCCTCCTTTCCCCTCTACCTCCCCTCCCCTCCTTCATCCTAGGCTATGGTTGTGTTTAATTTTTCATATGCATGTGTGAGTGATTGTAAATTGATTTCACAGTAGTACTGAGTATATTGGATATAAAGTATCTCAGGAATTGAATAAGATTTTTGATAAGCATTAAGCCAAGTCACACTTTCAAATGTGGGCAATTCCTTAAGTCCCCCAGCAGATGGAGACGTATAATTCTTCACTCCTTCAGTGGGACCTCTTCCCGCCCCAGGTGACTTTTGACAGAAGTCTAGTTAAGAGGCAGCCTCAGGCTTTGCAACTGAGCTGAGGACTATGCCCTCCTGCACTTCTTTCCCCACCTCCCTTTGACCAGACAGACCGTTCTTATTTGCTCTTGGGTTTCACAAGGCATTTATCACCTGGTGACCTTCCCTGGTAGATAAGAGTAATATTTTCTTTAATAACATATTCACAACAAAGCACAGAGACTCTTCTGAGCTCCAAAGGAGCAGGTTTAAAATCCCACGTGAGCCTTTCACAGGCAACTCCTGCCCATGTTTTGATTCAGAGTAAATCCCAGAGGTCAGATCTTTTTTCAGCTAAGGAGGATAAACGTTGGTCATGGATTTCTGAGGTCAGTATAGGGAGTAGAGAGAGTCTATCCTCATTTGCCTCTTTGCATGCACACTGACACAAAGAGAGAAGAATTTTAAAACAACCTTACTTTCAAAGGGGAGGGAGTCTCTGATTCAGGTGATCTTTTTTCCTTTTGACCCTGATTCATTATTACATTATTAGTACAAGTATGTTGAAGAAGAGCTCTCTAAGATTTCATCTTTGACAAATTCAGTAAACCTTTCAGAAATATTAAGTGATGTGAAACCCTTTAGAATCAAGTTGCATTTCTTGCCTTTTTTGCTGTTTCTACTAACCACTGGGGCATAATTAGTGGTTTTCAAATTTTTATGTCTAATGATTTCTAAGATGATGAGCTTTCCTTCAGTAAATTGAAAAGAAAAAAAATAATGTACCATCCTGAAGGAATTCATGGGAGTAGTTGCTAACTCTAAAGAATTGGAAGTGAATTTTGTTTTTTAAAAATATGCACAAAACAGCTCACTAACCAAGCAAATAAATAAAACATGAGTTGTGACCAAAGGCATTGCTCTTTAAGAGGGTTGGTAGTTCCTCATAATTTTTGTCAAGGATTTAATTTACAAATGTATTATTTTACAAGCTAAATAATGAATTACATTCATGTAAGACATTTTCACTTACCTCGCAAGTCTTTGTGAACACAAATGAGATGATTATTTCATAATGTGTACTGACTAATTGAAAGAGTTCTTAGAACAGGACACATCCAAATTCAATAGGCCCTTTGGTATAGGTCAGTATTTTAAGATCAAAGAATTTCCTAAAGAAAACTCTCTCTCTCTTTTTTTTTTTTTTTTTGCTAAGAATATATATAATACAAAAATGTGTGTCTTAGTGTAATACCAGCTGCTGTGACAAATAAATTTCAAATGTCAGAACTTTAACACTTTGGACATTTATTTAGTGTGGTCCCAAATTGGGGGTAGTTGGCTGGGGTCCTATACCACACTGACATTGGTTGAAAAGGACTTTTCGATCTTCCAACATGTGTTTTCCAGGGTTGCTCTCAAGTGGACGTCTGGATAGCACAGGAGAAAGTCCCTGGAGGATCTGTGTGGGAGGTGAGGGGAAGGATTGGGGGCCAAGTCTAGAAGTGGAGGGAAGAGCTGTTGAGAATATAAGTCTAGTGTGACGCACAAGAGACAGAAGAAAAGAAGATTTGAAGAGTATAAAGTCAGTTAAGTTCATGAGCTCATCTTAAAAAAAGTGCTACATACCTCATTGCCAACTATCTCTACGTTCATCTTCAACATACTCCTCTAGGGAAGCTATGCACCAGTGCCAGTCCCTAGTTCACTGTTCAAAGCACTTTTTCCAGGTTGATTGCTCAAACTTAATGTTCAGACCTCTTATGACAACAGCTCTGATGACTGTTCCAGAAAAAGAGTTCTAAAATTTCTTTAAAGGGTGGGCTAGGCTCTGGTATCAGTGCATGGCTTCTCAAGGGGAGTACTTTGAAGGTGACTGTAATGATATTCAGCAGTGAGGTATGTAGCACTTTTTCTAGGACGAGTTCACAAGCTTATTATTTGGCCTTGTAGCTGGTAGCCTTTGCCTCACTTAGCCTTAGAATTTTACTTAATAAAATGGTCCTGGTAAATGGTTATAGGAGAAAATTACTAAAAATTGAATATAATGATTACTTTTTCATTTTATAAAGGAATGCCATCTTTTTTTTTTAAAGACAGAGTCTGACTTTATCATTCTTGGTAGAGTGCCGTAGCATTACAGTTCACAGCAACCTCCAACTCCTGGGCTTAGGCGATTCTCTTGCCTCAGCCTCCTGAGCAGCTGCCACTACAGGCGCCCACCACAATGCCCAGCTAAGGAATATCATCTTTTTAAAAACCCAGTTAATTGACTAACATAATGTTTTGAAAATTAACTTTATGATGTTTTTTATGTCAGTGAAGAATTAAGCCATCACAAGTAGATAGATGTTATTCAACTAGATCATTTCCTAAACTTTCTATTATTAAACCATTCCCTAATATTTCTATAAAATAGATATTCTATTACCTTTACTTTGATAAGATAATTTTCCAGATATAGTGAAGATATATGAGCATATATTGCTACTTCAGTTAAGCAAATATTATTGAATAAATGTCAGCTTTCCCAGGGAAATCACTGTATATAACCTCTGTAGATAATATATTTGTCAAAAAAGTCAATACTAAAAGCAAACAGATTTTTAATACATCTGAAGGAGCTTCCAATAAACCCACATGCCAACCAATAATTTAAAGCTATTTGATACCAATATGTGTTTATAGATGGCATCATAATTTTTGTAGATCATTCTTCATAGTGGTCTTGTGTGCTATATATAATTCAGCTTTAAATTTTTCTAGCAGAAGTGATTTATATTAGGGGTATGTAAAAAGTATTCTGGCTTCTCTTTCCATAGAGGGAAACCCCAGAAAGTGTATGAACAACCTCTGGCCCCTCTGTGTTCTTCCCTTCTGTTTCACTCTATTCAGTGTTATAGGTTTTGCCTTTCTCCTGTCTAACATCCCTCTTAAACATCTGCTCAACTTTCTGAGATTCAGACTTCTTGTCACATGGGCTTATATTTCTCTAACTTTTGCCATTCATTGATGATATGATTAATATGTAATAATTTTTTAAAGGTTAATCACAGATTTTATTTATTTATTTATTTTTATTCTTTTAATTTCAGGTTAATGTGAGGGTACAAATGACCAAATCACAATATTTTAAATTGTTATGTAGAGTCCCTCCTGTAGCCATGTCCTGCACCCAAAAGGTGTGCTGTAGGAGACTGAGCACCATGCGTATAGAAACAGTCACTGGTTCTTGAGAGAGGCTCTGGGAATGGGACAATCTCCTGGCCAGCATGGAGATGTTTTGCAGTCTGGAGACAAGACTCAAGCAACTTAATGCTCAAACAAGGTAAGATCGGTCACTGTTAATTAGCAAGCAGGTGTTGGACTTTGAACATTTGTGGTGCATCAGGGTAGGAGTTGAGCTAATGGGGAAAGAGCATGTAGTAATCCTTAAGCACATAGCCCTTATATGGGCACCCCCACACCTGTTGTATATTGTTTCAATAAAAGGCCATGGTGGAGGTTACTGGGGCTCTCCTGCACCTATGGGAAGCCTCACCTTTTGCAAGCTTGTACTTTCAATCTGTGTACTGGCTGTTTCCTGCGCATAGTGTCAGTGTGATATAGAGGCACTGACAGTGTGCCATATACCTCTACGTTGTTCCCACTTAGTGGGAGCATACCAAAGCCCCCTCCCCTCCCCTCTACCCTTGTTCTCCCCCCCCAACTTGAATTGAAATGAATTTGTCTTCTATGTGGGAGTAGATTATTACATCTACTGGCTTCATATCAATATTGAGTACATTGGATATTTGCTTTTTCATTCTTGTGATACTTTATGGAGAAGAATGTGTTTCAACTCCATCCAAGTTAATACAAAAGAAGTGGAGTCTCCATCTGTTTATGGTTGAATAGTAAGTATTCCATGGTATGCATGTACCACAGTTTGTTAATCTGTGCCTGAGCTAATAGACATTTAGGTTGTCTCCACATCTTGGTGATTATAAATTGAGCTGCAGTAAACAACCTAGTGTATATATACTTATGATAAAATTATTTTTGTTCTTCTGGGTAGATGCCTAGTAGTGGGATTGTGGGGTGAAATGGAGGATCTAATTTGAATTCATTGAGGGTTCTCCATACTTCTTTCCAAAGAGGCTGTATTAGTTTCAGTCCTACCAACAGTGTAAAAGTGTTCCCCTCTCTCCACATCTGCTCCAGCATCTGCAGCTTTGGGATTTTGTGATGTGGTCTAATCTTACTGGTATTAGTTGATATTTCAGGGTAGTTTTGATTTGCATTTCTATGATGATTGGGGATGATGAGCTTTTTTTCATGTTTGTTAGCCATTTGTCTGTCTTCCTCAGAGAAGGTTCCATTCATGTCTCTTGCCCAGTGACAAATGGGATTTCTGGGATTGTTAGCTCTTTTTTTTGTTGATTGATTTAAGTTCTCTATAGAGACTAGTTGTGGAGCCTTTGTCAGATTTCTAATATGTAAATATCTTTTCCCATTCTGAAGGTTGTCTCTTAGCTTTGATTGTTGTGTTCTGAGTTAGGCAGAAACTTTTCAATTTAATTAAGTCCCATTTGTTAATTTTTATTGTTGTTACAATTGCTATGGAAGTCATCTTCATAAAATCATTCCCCAGGCTGACATATTCAAGAGTTTTTCCCACACTTTATTCTAGGATTTTAATCATTTCCTGCTGTATATTTAAATCTTCTATCAAACCTTTGAAGAAGAGCTTTTACCCATACTGCAGAGATTATTCCAAAACATTGAGAAAGAAGGAATCTTCCTCAACATGTTCTATGAAGCAAACATCACCCTGATACCAAACCCAGGAAAAGATCCAACTAAAAAGGAGAACTACAACCCAATTTCAGTAATGAAAAATACTCAACAAAATCTTGGCCAATAGATTATAGCTACACATTAAAAAAATTATACATCATGATCAAGTAGGCTTCATCAAAGGGATGTAAGGCTGGTTTAACATGTACAAATCCTTAAATGTAATGCACCATATCAATAGAAGCAAAAACAAGGACCATATGATCCTTTCAATAGATACAGAAAAAGCATTTGATAAAATTCAGCATCCCTTTCTAACAAGAACACTTGAATTCATATAGGCATAGGTGGCACATTTCTTAAGCTGATTGAAGCCATCTATTACAAATCCAGAGCTAACATCATACTGAATGGAGTAAAACTAAAAGCTTTTCCACTTAGAACCAGAACCAGACAAGGATGCCTTCTGTCGCCACTACTGTTCATCATAGTTCTGAAAGTTCTAGCCAATGCAATCTTGCAAGAGAAGGATGTAAAGGGCATCAAAATGAGGGCAGAGGAATTCAAACTCTCACTCTTTGCCGATGATATGATCTTGGAGAATCCCAGAGACTCAATACAAGACTCCTGGAAGTGATCAGGAAATACAGTAATGTCTTAGGGTATAAAATCAATGTCCATAAATCAGCTTTTATATATGCCAGTAACAGCCAAATTGAGAAACTCATCAGAGACACAATTCCCTTTACAGTAGCTTCAAAGAAAATGAAATGCCTAGGAATATATCTAACAAAAGAGGGGAAGAATCTCTACAAAGACAATTATGAAACCCTAAGAAAAGAAATATCGGAAGACATTAACAAATAGAACATACCATCCTCCTGGCTGGGAAGAATCAACATTGTTAAAATGTCTATACTTCCCAAAGCAATCTATAGATTCAGTGCAATCCCCATTAAAATAACAACATCATACTTTGAAGATTTGGAAAAAATAGTTCTTCATTTCATATGGAATCAGAAAAAGTCTTGTCTAGCCAAGGCAATTCTTAGTAATAAAAACAAAGCTGGAGGGATTACCCTACCAGACTTTAGACTGTATTACAAGTCCACAGTGATCAAAATAGCAAGGTATTGGCACAAAAATAGAGACACAGACATTTGGAACTGAATAGAAAACCAAGAAATGAAACCAGTCTCATAGTCATCTGATCTTTGATAAACCCAGCAAAAGGATACACTGTGGAAAATAATCTCTATTCAATAAATGGTGCTGGGAGAACTGGAAAATCACATGGAAAAGACTGGAAACCACGAATTTTAAAATAATTTTTGAAAAATTATATTTTACATTGGAAAAATTAAAAATGGTTTCTTACCAGTGAAAGAGTTTTTAAAAAAATTTATTAATCATCTACATAGATGGCCCTTGAGATTTTTTTCTGTAGACTGTGCAAGGACCAAATTAAGGAATGTTCCGCAAGTGAGGGCAGGAAATTTGGATATTTCAACTTGAAATTGATAATAAATAGATTCCCAGACCATCATTTGATGTCATTTAGCTTGAGGAAAGTCTTTCTGGACTCTTTTGAAGGAATAGTGAATGGTTTCTAATTGCTGTGGCTAAGCCCATTGGGAAGGTAGCTGACAGCACAGCAGTTGAGCTCCAGCACCTGCTGTGCTGCCTTGTTCAAGTTACTCGACTTTTTTGAGCCTTGCTGTTTCATCTGTGAAATGGGGGAGAATATGACTCACATCATGATGTTGTTATAAAAAGTAAACAAGAGAATTATACTTAGAACCATGTCTTCTGCAAGCTCTAATTATTTTCTTCTTTCTTGGTTAATACTTTAACATCTGATAATCAGCACTTTGTCTTATGTGTTCTCTTAAAATTTTTACTTTCCTTCTAAGTGACTTCTAAATGACAGTGTTGCTTGGTGGCAAGGCAGTTTTCCTCCCCCATTCTGAGTGTGCTGGATATATGGTCATTTGGAAATGTAGCTAAAATGTCATTTTTCTCCCATTCTCACTGTTTTCTTCAACAGTAAGTCAGGACTGGGAGGCTTATGGTGTTGAATTCTACCTGGGCGTGTTGGGGGTAAGGGTGTAGGACAAACGCAGACAGGGCCCAAGTCTCAGGCTTTCAGTGTCATCTTCCGAAATGAGTAAACTTTATGACATGGAGACATGTGAACAGGATGCAAAGTAGAATGTCCATCATGTGACCAAACCAGTGCCTCAGTGCTGGATCACACAGTGTGTGATGAATTAGTACTTTTAATATATTTCATTACATTGTGAATAACATAACTATATTGCATTATAATTTTTAGTGTTTAAAGGGTTAATATTTATAACATTTAAAATAACATCATTTAAAACTCATATCATGTGGCTCGGCGCCTGTGGCTCAATCGGCTAAAGTGCCAGCCACATATACCTAAGGTGGCGGGTTCAAATCCCCAGCCCGGGCCTGCCAAACAACAATGATGGCTGCAACCAAAAAATGGCCGGGTGTTGTGGTGGGTGCCTGTGGTCCCAGCTACTTGGGAGGCAGAGGCAGGAGACTCGCTTGAGCCCAGGAGTGGGAGGTTGCTATGAGCTTTGATGCCATGGCACTCTACCCAGGGGGATAGCTTGAGGCTCTGTCTCAAAAAAAAAAAAAATAAAACGTTCACATTCTACTCTTAGAAAGATTCACTTGTACCCCTGTAAGATAAACCTCAGAACTGATCCCTCCAATCCTCCTCCCTCTATCCATCCCCCCACCCCTCTCCCGCCCTCCTCCCCAAATTCTTAGGCGGGTATTAGGTTATTTCTTTCATATAAAAGGTATAAATTAGTTTCATAAGGGGATGTGTACATTGGATACGTTTTCCTCCATTCTTGTGATACTTTGCACAAGACTTATTCTTGTCTGCATGGACATGGTACCCATAAAAATGATAACAGCAAACCCACACCTCAGATCTGCAGAAGCCTGCTCATTCCTTCAGAAAGCATGCTTCAAGTGCATGACTTGTATGTAGAATGTACATACTCTGAAAGCCCAGGGGTGGGTCAAGCTGGCCTTTTAGGAAATTATGCAAGCCACCTCCTGGCCACCTTGGCCTTAGCCTTTCTGGTTAGGCCAGTCAGCTTGCATCTTCTCTTTTTTTTTTTTTTGAGACAGAGCCTCAAGCTATCCCCCTGGATAGAGTGCTGTAGCATCATAGCTCACAGTAACCTCCAACTCCTGGGCTCAAACAAGTCTCCTGCCTCCGCCTCCCAAGTAGCTGGGACCACAGGCGCCCGCCACAATGCCCGGCTATTTTTTGGTTGCAGCTGGCATTGTTGTTTGGTGGCCTGGGCTAGATTAGAACCTGCCACCTTAGGTGTATGTGGCTGGCGCCTTAGCCACTTGAGCCATAGGTGCCGAGCCTCATCTTCCCAATAATCAGAGAACTTCCTACCATTATTTAGACCTTTTGGGACATTAGGCTTTTTTGTCTACTTTCTTACATTTTATTCTGTCTTCCTCCATTTCCTGCTGACCTCCAGGTTCCTGGCCCAGACCCTCAAATCCAGCCTCACTTGGCTTCCCGCATGATCCACCTGGCTCTTCCTGCCTACTCAGTCCATTTCCTTCACCTAGATTTGGGCTTACCTGGTGTTGGCTCATGACCCATTTCTGACATTACTTAGGGCATATTACTACAGAGCACCTGAGTCTGACTTATTTCAGACCTCTAACTTGACTGAGCAGTGACTTAAAATTTCTTTTTCTACCATTTTTTGTACTTTTCACTCTAGTAATAAATATCAAATTGTTTTAGGCCTCCAAGCTCCACCCTGTTTCAGAAGAAGCATATGTTGCTTACATGTATATCTGCTTTATTTACTTGGATGGCACAAAGGACTTTCAATCCCTTGTGGTGGGTTTTGCTATTATTCTTACTCATAGGTGGGGAAACTGAAGCTTGGAGGTGTTGGTTGGTAGGTTTTAGGAACATGTGGTTCAGAGAATAGTTTTTTTTTTTAATTCTAGTTAAGTTCTGGATTAACATTTATAAAACTAGACTTGGTTTGACTTTAGATGGATTCAAGAGAGCTTAAAAAGAGCAGCTTTGTTCAAAATTGAGTTTAAAAATGCATTCAGTTCTGGGGCCAACTAGAATGGTTTCTTCTAGCTTTAGATTCAAGACATTATTTGAGTTTTTTCTTGGGTCAGAGAGGCTGTATACAAGAATGATGTGTTAACTGTAGTGACCAAGTCACTCAAGGACTGGCCAAAGGTCAGAGTAAAATTAAAATTGAATTTTAATCAATTCAATTGAATGGTCAACTGTGGTGCTATGGAATATAAATGTTGCGTGAGCTGACAGTCCCATATCCCAAGCCCAGGGAGGGCAGAGACAATGCTAACACATGTGTTCTGATACCCCAAACAATCATCCTCCTTTGGAACAAGAAAGACAGCTGATGTTTTTTTCCCAGAGAAGGAAACTAATTTTTTGTTTTTTTGAGGCAGAGTTTTACTATGTCACCCTTGGTAGAGTGCCGTGGCGTCACAGTTCATAGCAACCTCAAGCTCTTGGGCTTAAGTGATTCTCTTGCCTCAGCCTCCCAAGTAGCTGGGACTACAGGAGCCCACCATAATGCCCCTCTATTTTCTGTTGCAGTTGTCATTGTTGCTTAGCTGGCCTGGACTGGATTCGAACCCACCAGCCTCAGTGTATATGACTGGCGCCATAACCACTGTGCTACGGGTGCCAAACCAGGAAACTAATTTCAAGAACTGTGTGGAACACATCCTCTGCTCATGTCTCTGAGCACTACCAAGAAGGGTGGTGTCTCACTGACAAAGACAGGGAAGGCCAAATTGTCTCTTGGAAAGACTACTACCTCTTCTGTGTGAACTTCTTAAAGCTGCATTATAAGAGCATGATTAAGGAAGCTTCCCCCGCCTCCCTTTCTGAGGGTCCCCTGGTGGCTGGAGGGGAAGATGTCACTTAGGGGATTCTTTCTACAAATCATGCAGTTCCAGGGGCGTTCTATACTCTGGGGGTGGGAGGAGAGCAGAGCTGTTTTCCACACTCAGGGACACTGAGGATGTCTTCACTCTTGAACGTGTGAGTCCGCTCGCAGTTCAGCACTTGTTCTGCTAGCCTCCGTGTCAGGTGTGTACAGGGGCTGGCAAAACAGAGTCTCCCCTGGGAGGAAAGGGGGTGGAAGTTGGTAAAGACATGCGTCTTACACAGCAGCAGATGTTGGGACTGTTGCTGTGTGGTGGTTGTCACACAGCCTTGCATACAGAAGAATGCAGAAGAGGCAGGTGTGAGAGTGGCCTGACACAGCAGATGGAGGGGGTGGCTCCCAGCAGGGCTGCATGCAGCCAGAGTCAGATCTGTTCTGCTCTCTCAGCACCGCCCCATTCAGCCCTCCAGGCACTGCGTCAAGTATGATCACCTTGTCATTCAGTCTCTCTCTCTCTCTTTCTTCCTTCCTTCCTTCCTTCCTTCCTTCCTTCCTTTATTAAGTCATTTGGGCTCTGCTATTACCTTCTCTTATAGATAGGGAAACTGAGCCAGGGGTCTCAGAGGTAACGCATGTTGGCCCTGAATGCACATCCAGGTTGATTTTTGATTACGGAACCTTAGCTTTTGTAACTATTGGAATTGAGGTATTAAATTTCCCTATACCTTAAATTGTTAAAATCAAGTGAAATAGTTTCTATGACTGAAGTGCCCTTTGATTAAAAAACATCAGCTTGCTCTTTTGTGATCTTTCATTTATCCCCAAGGATTTGGTGTCTGAGGATTAGGTGAATTAATTCTTCGAAGTCTGACATACCCTTCCTTTTCATCCTTTTGTTCCACTTCCTCCATAGCAATTTATTGGAACCATCTAGGTCTCCATTCCTTTCTCCTCCCCTGACAGCCTGCAGCCCCATGGATGCTGTAAATATACAATCTTGGACTGCTGTTTCAGGGCTCTGTAAGAAGGTACTGTGTGGTAAGGAAAGAAAGAGAAAGATGGGTCCAGATAAAGAGAGGCTGGCATGCTGGGTGAGGCTGGGGCTGCAGTACTGAACAGGCTGGTCGGGGCAGGCCTCCTGGGGATGATGATATTTGAGGAAAGATCAGAAGGGTAGAGTGTGTGTGTGTGTGTATGTATGGGGGGTGTCTTACCACCCAACTAGTTGGTGAACTCCTTGACAGGGGTCATGTTTTATATTACTTGGTATTTTGTATGCTGTGTTCATAGTAGGCAACCAAGACATATTTATTAAATTTAGTGGATATCAGATTTAGTAAATTGCTACCAGGAATGAATTAGGTATGAGTGAATAATGTGATGATTTATTTTCCTTTAAGGTTCTCTCTCTTTCAACCAATAACATTCTCACTCTTCATTTCACTGGCCATAAAGGTTGTATATACTTAGTGTAGCAAACTGTATAAACCCTAGAGAATATAAAGAAGGAAATAAAATCACTCACAATTCCGATTCTCAGTATAATCATTGCTTTGCATGTTGGTGTTCTCTCTCTCTCACACACACACAGAAGTATATACAAGTAAAAAATAGGATCATACTCAGTGATGATATTTATAAAATGTGAACAACTTGTAGGGGCACTGACTTATTGGAACCTCTAGTGGTTGGCTGGTGGGCCCCAGATGAAGGGGCCAGTGCAGCGGGAGGACATTGTGTACAGGACTAGTCCACAGTGGCCAGCACGTCTGGACTGACCCCCAGCCCTGCGTCTACTATGTGTGTGGTTTTATGCTTTCCTCTCTTTCATCTTCTATAACACAATCACAATATTATTATAGGTCTTTCCACTAAGTTGGTGATTAAAAATTCGTTTTATTTTGGATGGTTACTTTAGTTATGGGTTAGATGTTTCAATTAAAAAAAAATCTAAATGCTTTTGGGATCTTTTTATCTTGGGCAAAGTGACAAAGTGACTACCTTTTCTCTGTTCCCAGCTCCCAACAAGGTTGAGGGTCCTCTTGGTGTGTAGTAGTCTGAGTGCCTTGACATCTAGGGAGGAAAAGGTGACAAGAGTGAAGTAAACTAAATTGAAAAGCTGTGGGTCTTGGTCGCTTCCATCGCTGCTGCATGCGGAAGCTCGTCTGTGGGAAAAGTGATGGCCTCCCCCCGCCCCCAGCTGCACAGCTGCTGCCAGGGCCCAGTCTACTGCCTAAAGCCAAAGCTGAAAGCTCACAACACCCTCTGAAGAGCACTATGTAAGTAAATGGGGTCCTCATCATGAGGTCTAGTCCAGCACACAATGTGTAGCATGTGGCCACATGCATTTCCTAAGATTAGAAACATTTGCAGTCACAGAAAGAGACATGGGATAGGGAGCACAGGTCTATTTTAATATGTGCGTTTTGGAGTTAAACCAATTGTTTGCAGCAAAGGTGCTGAAGTTCTGCAGATGAAAAGAGTGAATCAGATTTATTTATTCAACAAATATTTATTGATCATCCCCCAGATGCCAGGTAACTGGGCTAGGTGCCAAAGACAAGTACTGAGTCCTAGGGTCATAGAGCTTCCATGGTACTTCTGCCACAAATGGAGACAGAACAGTGATTATGCTTTTCTGTATTTTATAAATATTAATAAGAACATATGGTCGTATCTCAGTAAAACAGTGATTTTATTTATTGGACATCTTCAGTTGCTTCTGTGTAGGAGAAACTTCCCTCTTACCCCCTCAAAATCCAGTCCATTGAGTTTCATAAATTTACAGGTATATGTATGTGTTACAAACATCACAATATATTGTTGTGCTTTTTGAATCATTGAGAGGGGATGGCATTTGATGTGCTCTATCATCTGTGGAGAAAGGGTAAAATGGCACCTTGAGAGAGCTGCACATATGCTGAGCCAGCTATGTCCTTCCCACGGAGGGACAAGCCCGAGGGACCAAGACAGATGCTCACTTGGCATCCACACTCTACCTCCAGACCACATCTTAGAGTCCCAGCATCTCAAATTCCCTAGCCTAGGGACCCTGAGCTCACAGTCAGAGCCTGCAAGGGCTTCTTCATAGGTCCATGTTTTTGAGTGTTGACTGTGCTGCTGCTGGTGCACCCACGCATGGTAGACTCCCTCCAGGTGGGGAAGGGGGCTGCACCCTCACAGATATAGTCTGCCTGGAGCTCTGGCAATTTTTTCATTGGCTAAAGAAAATGATAAAGCCAGGTGATTTTCCTGTGTGTGGGTATGTGTTATCTTTTCAGGCTTTTCCATTACCACCTAGAGTTACCTTTTGAGGATTTAGATGGAATACTTTTCATTAGATATAGGGTTCTGTTTATTAAAGTATCCACTATAGTTAAAGAATTCTTTGGAGTAAAACTAAACTTGGGCATTTTATTTCGTGCATCATTGTATTCTTTGAAACGATGGATTACATCTTAATCCTGCACACATTCTTAAGATGAAGACTCCATCTGGGAAGACTAGCCTTCCACAGACACGTCTGGGTTACACATGTCCATCCGGTCCTTTGCCAAGTGCTTAATGGAGCATGCAGTTGGTGGTGAGATATACTGGGGTTCTCTGGAGAGACCTAAAAGACAGAGTCTGGATACTCAGAGCAGCCTGGCATGCACATCATTTGGGTCCAGTTTCGATCACTCAAACCATTCGCTTTAAATAATTACAATTAGGCACTCTTTGTTCTGTTTCTATTTTTAATTCCATTAAGTTTGAAATAATTGAGGGTATTTTACTTTGTCAGTTTTATAGTTTTCCTTTGGGTTTATTTCCTGTCACTGAAGTTAAAACTAGACAAGAATCTCAGGATCTTTAAATCAATAATCTAATGACTCTGTCCTCATGCTGTTGTGGAAAACGCAGGAAATGCACGTGCAGTCAATACTTCTTCACAAGCCTCATGCAGCCTTGAAGTCACAACTAATGGCAAACTGTCTGTTGCTTTGGGACCGATGGCAGAATCATGGACTGTGAGAGCTGACAGGGATCTGAGGGGTCACTTGTCATTGCTTCATTTCATGAGAATTCAGAGAGGGAAAATATTTGTCCAAAGTCACGGAGCAAGTATACACAAGGACCCTGGGTCCCTGGACTGCAGGAGGTCCTTTTACATCTTCAGTCCCTGGGACTGTAATCAATGATCATGTGGTTCAAAGTAAAAAATTTTTTTTTCTTTTTTTGCCTGAGGAACCTAAATAAAAACTCAATTCTTCCCCAACCCCGAAACTTCTGTGTTTGTATAATGAATTTTGGAGTAAATTTGGAATTTCATTTGGGACTGATGGGGTTCGCGACTCATCCCAGCCACATACCTGTACTGTCAACTCTCATTATTTGCAGTAGCTATGTTCTATTTGCAGTATTTGTGGTGAACAAATACTTAACAATTGTTCCTGAAGGAAATGCAGGATTAGGTTCCTGTGAACCTTTGGTCACAACATTTTTATCAAACAATTAATACATAACTTGGTTTATGTGTATCTCTGTTTAAAGATACTTTATTTACTATATACTGCTGATTAATTAACATTGAACTCATGGCCAACAGCTCTGTGACTCATGCCTGAAAGAGGCTTATGTAACACATGCGTTTTCTTAATAAGGGACAACACAGTCTTTCTGTGCTTAGGAGCACTGAACAGCACTTTAGCACCATGGCTGGGAGCCATGTGAAATAGCTAAATCACCAGCAAAAAGCGCAAACATGCAAAAACTTGGCAGTCAGTAAACAGCGGAAAGGAGACTTGTCCATGGTGTGAGAGCTGGAACAGGAAAGCAGAGTGTCAACTTGTTCCACTTCAGTTGGGAACATGCATGTCAGGAGATCAAAACTTTGTCACTCCCTACATGTTCATGAATGACACCCAGTGTGCTGAGTATTGACTTTGGAGATACAGATAAATTTTTGCTGGGTAGATTTGCAAATAAAGGATTTGGGCATAATGAGGATTGATTGTATACACAAGCTTGTACACATCGCCACATACTAGGATCTAATTCATCAACTTTGAGCCTTTGCTCTTGTTCATGGGGGCCACTTTCAATTCTGTATTGGTGTCCCAGTTGTGGTGGTGGCCCTCACATACCATGAAACCATTGCTGTAAGTGCACCTAGTTCCTAATGGTTGTATTGCTGAATGACCCCTTTCTACAGATCCTCTCCTTCAACTTCCCAAAGGGTGGAAACCCTGTCTTGGGATCACCATCCACCCTTTTCTCCCTCTGATTAGGGTAGCTTCTTAGGGGTAGCTTCCACACAGACTTGTCCCAAGGATGCTGCTTATGGCCCCCACAGTTCTGTCCTCAGCCCTCTTCTTAACTCAGACATGCCCATTATTCCCATGGCACACCACAGCCAGGCCTCTGACTCCTGAAGGTAAGGACCTCTGATGAGAACTATTTTCTGAGCTTCAGTTCTGTGTCTTCAGTTCCTCCTAGAGATCTACACAAAGATCCACTGGGACCTCACCATGTCCAAAAGAGTTCTCACTGCCTCCTACCCTGCCCCAAAGCCTGCCCCACCTCTTATTCGGATCTTGGTCACTTGGCTGCTGCCCAACTGATCACACAAGCTTGAATTCTAAGAATTATCCTTAATTCCCCCCTCTCCTTTACTCCCACTGTCTGCTGTCTTAGGAAGTCCACAGAGTCTCCCTTTGTACTCTCTCTCCCACTGCCCATATCCCTCAAATGTCCCTACCATGGTTTTTGTCCAGTCCGTAGCCACGGCTTTTATCCAGTCCTTACTGAGTGTAATTGACAGTCTCCCATGCCTCTGCTCTCCACACTGCTCCCAGTGGGATCTCTTAGAAAAAAAAAACATGACCACCTTACTCTCCTCTGAATCTTTCAGTAACTGTCCACTGATCACTGGATGCAATTTAAATTCAGAAAGAGTCTTTCATAAGTTGACCGTTGCTTCCTCCTCTTTTGCATCTCCTGTCACCTCCCCATACCAGCTATGTTCTTTAAAGTTCGTAAAACATCCCCATACACTTCCTGTGTGCTTGCCTCTTGTGTGCTTTGCTCTTTCTGCACCCATTCCTCTTGTGAGCTCCTACTCACTTTTCAACAAGCCGCTCAAGATTTGCCTTTTCTGTGAAGCCTTCTCTGATATCCACAAGGTAGTTAGTTCTGCCTTTGAGCTTCTCCAGGCCCTCAAACAAACCTGAATTATATCCCTCCATATTGGAATTTTAGAATAATGGATCTGGTTTTGGACATGTGCTTAAGATACATCCATGAAGAAAGAGGTTCCACAAAGTTCAGATACTTAACTCCTTTGAAAATATCTGACAAATTTAACACTTTATGGCATCCAAGTGGCTATTATTTCATCTTTTCAGGAGCCATCTCCCCTCTTCCTACTTATTGGTTACTTTCATTCTTGCACTATACTCATATCTGAGCCACCCTGAATTAATTTGACAAATGAATGTTGTGAGTTACATTGCTGACTTGTTCCCACATACAGAGTTACAATAACTTTTGAGAGAATATTGCTGATTTCATGCCTCCTTTTCCCTGTTACACATTTAAATTATCCATATTTTTCTCCATTGGGTTTCCAGGCACAACCACGAGAAAGCTGTTCTTGCTCTCATTAATCCCTTTGAGAGGACTACCATATTTAGTGCGTACCAGAAGATTGTTACTGGAGTCCAAGCCCACGGGGCCTGACCAAAGGGCCGAATAAGCATTTCTGAGCTAGTTATTCAAGCTGAAAACATCGCATTCTTAGGAGTGATCTTTTCTTGGACAATTGAAACCATGCAGGTTGTGTTTTGTCTGATTTTATCTCCGTTGCCTAGAGCAAATTACCTTTCCCGTGGTTCTTTGTTTTTTATTTTCCTCCCTCTCCGAGCCTTGGATTGTGCTACAAAGCTTGCTACATAGTAGGGGCTCCTAAAAGGGTCTGGTGATTGAAATGGGATGAATTTTTAAACTGTGCTAAGGCTGGTCACTTCCCTATGGCAAATTCTTACTTTGCTCAGTCTACCCTGTAGGATTCCCTTCTCATGTAATTTTCTTAGAAATGGTATTTAATCTTTTCTTTGTGTCTGAGCATTACACATTTATTTATTCTTGGCCTGTGATGGAAGGGAATTGAAGAAGACAGTCAGTTCCACTGTTGCCTGCTTTGGTCTCTGACATTGTAGGTTTCCCTACAATTTACAATTGTCATTGACCCCATTGTATGTGGTCGCTCTTCTGACCAGCCTTGACTTGTAGACTCCTTCCCCAGAGACAGGAAAGCACTCGCTCCAAAGAGGTATAGAGGGAAATTCATATTAAAATCCATCATTCTCCTGAAGTCTTTTCCACCAGAATATTCCATATGTTGCCTCAGTGATTTGGTCTCTGTTTATGTGATCCTTGACCCTTCCATATGGTTGGTCTCCTGTCTCTAATGTGTCACAATGTTTTTAGACATTCTCAGTTTGTGAAAAATGACAGGGTTCATGACTCTCCTGAGGAGCAAGTCTTGGAAACGAAGACATCTACTGAGAGAGGAAATGGTTTCATATCTCGGGGAATGCAAAAAATGGTATTCAAGTGTCTCAGGCTATGGAATAATTTCTGTAAATCCTTCAACCTTCTCATTTCACTCTTTTAATCCAGATTTACATTTTATTACTAAAATATCCCTTAGCAAAGTCCATGTAAGTATTGACTATGTAGTACAGGAAAGAAATATCAGTTCTAACCAAGAGGAATAACATATTTCTTTGTAGGTCTCTCTTTTTATCTTGTATACTTTGTTAGCATCTGTCTTTCTAAAATTCTGTTTAATCTGTCTTTAAACTTACTCTCTCTGATGTCTGTTCTCTGTGTTTTAGGCAATATTTGAAAAAAAAAATTCCTATAATCAATCATTCTCTGATTTCTTTACTTAGTTCTATTCACTCAGCAAAATTTCAAAATGAAGTGAAATTAAAATTTATAGGCACTGCCAGATTTCAAACCCACTGACCTGGCCCCATCAACTTAAGAAAATGTTCTCCAGTATAAACTTTAATTTTTTCCTATTGGTTAAAAATTCTTTCCAAGGAATGTCAGACAAGTTATAAAGAGGAAAACATTTTTAGGTTTAACTAATTATTATTTTAGACAAATCGGGGGTTTTAGGAGGGAGACCACTGTTTATTTAAAGAATCAGAGAAACAAATGTCAAATAAGCCATATATAATATGGGAAGCATTTATAATTAGCACTAAGTCTATTCCATAAGAACCATCCTTAAGCAGTTTTTCTAGCCAAAGAGAGAAAATACTCTCTTCTGTAAATTCATAGGTAAGTTGAAGTGGAAGCTTCATTGCAGTGACGGATCATGAGTGCTTGTTTTAAGCTGGACACTTAACAGGACAATTCTGGTCAAAGCGGATGGTTGGGTCTACTAGAGTTCTTCCCATGCTAATGTTTAAATTGTGTGCTCACTTTTGAGCCATTTTACATTTTATCAGATACGTATTGGCTTCCTTCTGCCAAGATCAATCACCTCATTCATCTGTGTATTTTTAAAGCTAAATAAATACTAATTTAAGTTTTTCCAAAGCGGTGTTGGGACTACCATTTAATAAACTGGAATGAAGAGCTGTGGATTCTAGGTTGACAATAATGTCCATCCATCAGTTTAGTTGATTACATAGGAAGTAGGGAGCAAGGTGTATGAGGAAGGAGGATAAAAGAGATGCATGAAAATACGCAGCTAACTAACAACAGAAGATCGGGGCCAAAGTAGACTTCAGCTGCTCTCCATTTATTTACTCTGGAGTGGAGCAGCTTTATCATGAGTCTTATTTTGAAATAACTCTGATTTGAATTAAATAAGATGTTTGAGTAGAATTTCGAATTATTTTAAACATATTTGGCCTAACTCTTGGGAAATAGATCACAATTTTTTTTTTTTCTTTCAAATTTTAGTCTGAAAAGTATGGTATATTTTATCTTGTTAGTAAATAATAGAAATTTTGAAAGGGATAATGATGAATCACTCTGTGAGTTTAGTTTCCTCATGAGGTTAGCATCTAGATGATTTACAAAGTCTCACTCAGCTACACGAGTTTAATACGGAGCTGGAGTTAAGAGGGGGAAGGCAAATTAAGGGACTATCTGAAGTTGTTTAGGATTTAAAAGGCCATTTTGCCTCTTGGGGGAAAAAGAAAAAGAACTAGAAACATGAAGGGCAGCTCAAAGGAGTTAAATACATAAATATCATTGTTTAAAAAATCACATACGAGTCTATGTGTGCCAATATCCCATCATATGAATTAAATATGACTAAAGGACAAGCTGAATTTGGTTATTTTCATGACCCTAAACTGAGTGGCCTGGGAATTTCAGATCTCTGTCTTTTCTAGGCCAAACTTGATATTATAGTTAATTGCAACGACAACATCTTTTGTTCAAATATACTACACTTGATAGAGACACAATAAGTTTAAAGTGTAATGCCAAGAGAAAAAGACATGATTTGTTAAGGGTAAATCACCAAAGTAATGGCACTCCGTTAAAGAGATAGCACTAGTCCAGAAATCCTGAAATAATGGGAGCAAGTGCCCAGAAGGCTTATTTTCCCTTCTTTTAGCTCATTAATCAGAAAAGGAGGACCAGCCTGGACCGAGGACTGCGGTTCATATTAAGAGAAAGAATCCTAGTTTTTCCATCCCTAATTTCTATGATTGTGTAAATCTAAATTAAAAACACTGGGAACATTCAGAATGTTCATCATGTATTTTTAAACCACAATAATGGCTCAATATAGTACATTATGTACAGAGAAATGAAAGAGAATAGCTTGACACCAGCTTTATGAAATTAACCGGCTCTGTGTGGAGAACTAGCCACCACACCAAGTTTCAAGCTTTTGTCTTGAATATAAATATTTTAAAAAAGAAAACTGATTCTTGAAAAGTGTAAGGAAATAAGTGATTCTTCAAGCATATGCATATTTTGCAACTAAAATCATAGACGACTTATTCCTCACAACATGAAAATAATTTTACATGTGTCTACTTAATGAAATATGTGTTTTGGAAACAATCTTACTTCTTTCCCAGTATCCCATGATGTCAAATCTTTCCTCAAATCAATCTGTCTCTCTCTCTCTTTCTCTCTATTTTTAGCAATAGGCTGTTTTTTATTTTTCCTATCTGGACCTGTGTAGTTCAAAAATTTGATTATGCATACAGAATTTCCAAGGTACCTATTTTCTTATGGGAAATGATGAATAGGTATCATTAAATGCCGCAGTAGTGCTCTGAGATATTAAAAACAACGGGCATCCAGAATTTTAATAACTAAGTGAACAGTACATCCAACAGCATAGTCACCTTTGGAGACCAGATGTTCAGATGATGTGGTTCCCGGCTCTAAACAATGTTGGATCTTTATCTTGTGGAAAGAATTTCAGAGTCAATGAGGGGGCAATGCCAAAAAATTATTTTTGAGAGTCGTCTAACCATCTTTTGTGCAAAAAGACATGTTACTAGCTTAACTGTCCACTTTGTTCAGTAGACTTGACAATTTCATCAGTCAGGGTTTGGGCAAGAAGCACACTGCCCACTGACTCTGTTTGTGTGTGTGTGTGTGTGTGTGTGTGTGTGTGTGTAATTGAGGGGTCTTTAATAAAGGGTTGTTTACAAAAGGTGTGAAAAGGAAAATGGGAAACCAGCAAGGATAGGGACTCCTCCTCCTCTAGGTCCAGATGGGAAAAATGGAGGGAACTGCTATTGGAATGGAGGGTGAGACATAGGTAAGAACTTTCCCACCGGACCTGGGAACTTCAGGGAGGAAGGCAGCCACATCTCTGAGCTTACTCTCCTCCTTGCCTTCAAAATCTGATAGTGCTTCCCTTTGTGCAAACTTGATGAAAAGCCGGAGAGCCAGGGAGTCTGCTTCGTACACAGCCCATACGGGTCAGCCTCCTGAGACACACACAACAGAGTGGAGAAATGTGGAGAGTGATTTAGGGGGGCAAATGGAGAATGTCCAGCACAGCCCTTCCTGATTCTCATCTGCTTACGGTAATCCATATCACTCCCCCCAAGGACTGTCAGGAGGATGGAGTGTGGCCGCTGAAGACAGGGGTAAGAGAAGGATCCCTTACATGAACTGCAAATGTAAAACCACTAGAATAAGTATGCAGCCAGCAGGGGAAATGAATATGTTTTAGTTTATTCATTACAATTTGGCTTTATTCTTTTATGGCCATGTCTTGTTTTTTGACAGAAACATGTGTGAATGGTTTTTCAAACTAAGACATTTTCATTGTTCTTTAGGTGGAACAAATGTATTTTTTGTTGGGACAAAATAGAGAATGGAAAAATACGAAGTGACAAGTAGAAATAGGGAGTGTGTGTATACACATACACACATATATTAGAGACAAAGACAGAGAGAGAGAAAGTGAGTCATCTCCATATACCAACTATGTACATAAATAAAATGGAGACATGAAAATATAACTTGGATTTGGGAAGGAGGAGATTAAAAGCAAAAATGTTGTCCATCTGTAATAATCCAAATCTGCGTGTTCTTGACAGTTTTTACTTCCTTGAACCAATTTCAATGCCTTGGAAGGCTCAGTGAGGTTTTATTTTTGCTGGAGCATAGGAACATAGGCAGTAGTCCTGAGAGCCAAGGACAAAAAAGACAGATGACCCTGAGTGTGCTCTGGAAAGCAGCGAGAGTGGGGTGTGCATGCTGTGACTTGCTGGACAGGGGTATGGATTATTTAACCAGTCTTCTACTTCCCTTGTACAGTCAGCTCATCTTTCACCCCAAATAAGAGCGTGACCCTTTTTCTATGAACATCAAGGTTTCATCTTGGCTATTCATCAGTTACTTTCGTGGTCTCTATTGTTGTCCTTGGGTAACAGTGGCTCCAGTGTAAAGCGTGACATCTAAACTGGCTTTTGTCCCTAAGAAAACTAGGTGGTTTCAGTGGTGAAGTCCAACAAATATTTAAGGAAAAAATAATCTTATACAAACTCTTTCAGAAAACAGAGGAGAAGGGACTACTTCCCAACCTGCTTCCTGGGGCCAACATAGCCCCGATGCCAAAACCTGTCAAGAATATAACCGAAAATAAACAAACAAAACAAAAAACCCCACAAAACTTGTAGACCAGTACCTCTCATGAATATAGATACAAAATCCTTAATGAAATATCGGCAAATTAAATCCAACATGTAAAAAGATACTACATAACAAAGTGGGAGTTATCCCAGAAATACAAACAAAGTTGGCCTAATATTTAAAAACCATTGAGTGTAATTTGCCATATTAACAAAATAAAGAAAAATCAAATGATCATTCCAATAGAAGAAAAATTGGTCTTTATTTGCTTTTTTTTTACATATATGTGAATTTATGTTAAATCATTGCCCTTTAAAAACTATCTACTGTTAACTTTTTTTTTTTTTTTTTTTTTTTTAGACAGGAGCCTAAAGCTCTCCCCCTGGGTAGAGTGCCATGGCATCACAGCTCACAGCAACCTCCAACTCCTGGGCTCAAGCAAGTCTCCCGCCTCTGTCTCCTAAGCAGCTGGGACCACAGGCGCCCGCCACAATGTCCGGCCATTTTTTGGTTGCAGCCATCATTGTTGTTTGGCGGGCCAGGGCTGGGGATTCGAACCCGCAACCTTAGGTGTATGTGGCTGGCGCCCTAGCCGATTGAGCCACAGGCGCCGAGCCAACTTTTTTTTTTTAAGAAAAGAGAAAAGAA
The DNA here is from genome assembly GCA_963574575.1 of Galagoides demidoff. Taxonomy (NCBI): domain Eukaryota; kingdom Metazoa; phylum Chordata; class Mammalia; order Primates; family Galagidae; genus Galagoides; species Galagoides demidoff. Next base: position 14,972 of record CAUYQV010173577.1, on the reverse strand, counting down.
ATAAAGGCAAGTTCTACAGTTTAGTTTAAAATTATGTTTAAGATTAATTCATAAAGCTTAGATTGTTTTTTTTAATAGCAGACAGAATAAAATTTATAAAAATCCTGACTACTTAAATTATAGAGGTCAAATTGAACCTCAGCTGAGAGTAGGAATGAATCCCACATCCCTACTGTGCACACACCCTGGAGGGTGCATTTTCCCTTTGTCACCCTCCCAAATTCCGGCCAGAGGGGAGCTTCCATAGCAGGTGTTCAGATCAAGATGCTAGAATCTGAGGACCTTTTGATGTGGCTTGTGTCAACCTGAAAAAAAAAAAAAGGGTGCCAGTTCCATGGAAAGCAACTCCATCCATCCATCCATCCATGCAAAAAATAGCTGAGGATCTGGGCTGTGCCTGTGGCTCAAAGAGTAGGGCGCTGGCCCCATATGCTGGGGTGGTGGGTTCAAGCCCTGCCCCAGCCAAAAGCTGAAAAAAAAAATAAAGCTGAAGATCTACTTTGTGCAAGGCATGAAATAGATGAAGCCACTTCTGTTATATTCTAATGGAATTACTCATACTGATAACAAGCTTGTCTTTTTTTCACATATCAGAAGCTCAGGAGTAAGTGCAGTGGCAGTTCTTGGTCTGCCACCATTTAGTTGTCTCACAAGTGGGTCAGAATATAACTCATAGCCTTGTTCATTTCATTTCTGGCCAAAGACAATCTACTTTCTTTTCCTTTTTCTTTCTCATTTTTATACAGTGCTCTATCTATTTCAGGAGTTGGTCCAGCCCTTCTTGACCCACTTGATAACAAAACAACTTGTTAGAACATCTTTTTCTTCAATCACAAGGAATTTGTGATTTTGTGAATAGTTTTGATGGGCAGTTTTTGTTGTTGTTTGGTTCTTCATTGCCTTCTCAGAGTTTTGGACAGAACCTTTAGGCCTACTTTTCCTTGGATATTACATATTCACTAAATCCTCTGATTAATTTACTTGGGGTCATGGCAGAACATGGAATTTCTTTGTTAAATTTTCCTTGTAAGTTCAACTAAAGATGTTAGGATCTATCAAGGTAGCATGACAATATTTTAAGCAAGAATAATAATCCAAATTAAGCTGAACTCTCCAATAATTTCTATAGTTATGTTATTATTTTGGCTCTTGGGTGTTATGAGTGATGTGATACAATGTAGGACAAGGTAAATATATGACACAATACAACATCTTTCTCAGGCGAATAATATTAAGTTTAAAATGTTTATGTAATAATTTCTTCTCATGTGAACGCCATTGTTTTCTTGTTCTGTTTCGATTAATTCTAGGATTCCTCTATGATTTTTCTGAGGCTTTTTAGTTTGAAATCTGAAACACCATTTTTTCACAAGTTTTATGAGATTCAACTGAATATACACAGTTCTTGAGTGCTAATTAATTCTATACACAGGTTTATAGTAATTATTAGGTTTCATATTATCTCAAGGTTTTTTTAAATGGAAAATTATCTTTCTAATTTTATACTACTTATTTAATGAGCTATTCTCTATCAACATTGCCTATTATGTTAATCATTGACTTTTTACTAACTCCTCACACAGAGGATTCATTTTTGGCCCCTTTTGGGGTTATAGTCTTCTCCACATTGAAAAAAAATAATTAGACTCATAATGACAGGGACAGAAGCTTTTGTTGAGTGAGTTACTTTCCTATGTAGATAGTGCAATTTAATTCTCTGTTCTATTTTTGTGTTTTGTTCATAAGATAGATAAAAATCAGTCCCCTCTGAAAACATTCAACTGTTATTTATTCTAGAAGTAGTTAACATAATGGTCTGTAAGGATTTTTCTGGAGCCTCCACTTTTCTCTACATTTTTTTTTTTTAAAACAATGGCCAAAATTGCAAATTGCCTAGTCTTAGGAATAGATGGTGAATATAATAGCTGAGGATTATGGTAATCCAAAGACATTGTACAAAGTTGACTATTTAATCAAATATTTTTGACTATTATTTTTCTTTCCTTCTTCTTATTCTTCTTCTTTTTTTTTTTTGAGACAGAGTCTCATTTTGTCATCCTTGGTAGAGTGCTGTGGTGTCGCAGCTCATAGGAACCTCCAGCTCTTGGGCTTAGGCGATTCTCTTGCCTCAGCCTCTCGAGCAGCTAGGACTACAGGCACCCACCGCAACACCTGAGTATTTTTTGTTGCAGTTTGGCTGGGGCTGGGTTCGAACCTGCCACCCTCGGTATATGGGGCTGGTGCCCTACTGACTGAGCCATAGGTGCCGTCCAATTGACTATTGTTTAGACAAAAATAGTTTTTGATTCATAGATAAAACGAAGCCATTGTATCTCAAGATTATTGATTGAAAGCCCACAGGTAGGCAGGAAACCAACATTTGCTGAGATTATTGTCTTATTTAATCTTCTAACTATATTTTTATGGGAAATATTATTTTACCCTATGACACAGATGAATAAACTGCTGCTAACTTGCCTAAGATCAGGCTTTGAGTTAGGAGGAAGAATAAGATTGTAATCTATGTTTATGGATGATAATATGGACTAATTGTTTTTATCTTCCTCAAATTCATATGTTGAAGCTTTAATACCCAAAATGATGGTATTAGGAGGTGAGGCCTTTAAAAAGAGATTAGGTTTGGATGAGGTCACGAGGGTGCAGCCCAAATAATGGGAATTAGTGTCCTTCTAAGAAGAGACAAGAAAGCTTCTGTCTTACACCCTCCCCACCTGCCACATGAGGATACCCCAAGAGGGTAGCTCTTTTCAAGAAAGCCTTCCTCTCCACAAACTGAATTGGCTGGCATCTCCACCTTGGACTTCCTAGCCTCTAGAACTGGGAGAAATAAATTTCACTTGTTTAAGCCATCCAGTCTATGGCATTTTGTTGTAGCAGCCTGAGCTTGTTTAGAAAGAGCAATCTTGGCTTTGCTTAGGAAATTTATTTCTAATTTGAAGATTACAAGAAACGAGGGAAAGAGGAAACCACTTGGTCATCATGATTTGGAAAGAATTTTATAGAGTTTATCAGCACTGGAAAAAATTATAACAAATGATTAATTTTAATACAAAAGGAGAATGAAGAAGTAAAAACTCTTTCCAAGGCTCTTTGCCTCAACTTTGGAAAAGGATTAAAGCTGGTACATGGCAAGTAAAACTTCCAGCTTGGATCTTGCCCCAAATTCAAAGATTTCCTTGTCTTTTTACTCTTGTCAAAGGCTGTCTCTCTAGCACAAGGAAAAAGATTGTACAACCATATAATTTCTGATGTTACTCACGTGAATTAACAGAATTTCCTGCAGTGGGCATTCCATTGGCTGAGTACAAACTGTTTATTCAAGCCAGACAAGTAAGTTCTTCTCCAGTACCATTTAATGTACTTTCCTCAAAGCTGAGGTCTTCCATTCTTCCCTCTCGATGTTTTGATGGACAAAAGGATGCTCAAAATTGGAAGACATTGTTAGAATTTTTGCTTTCTTTTCCTTTATCTTTTTGAATATTGTAAACAATTATCTAAAATTCTTTTTCAAATAAATCTACTGCAATCTCTAATTCTTGAGGTACTAATGCTCTCATTGTTTGGTGATCTCTTTCCTCTAAAGGGCTTGTCATGTTTTTGTTGCTAGCTCAAGTGCAGGAGAGGTTGCTTCCTAAACCGTAGGTACTCTGGGCCACTGAGGTATCCCCATAGAGAGTTTGGGGGTTGCTATCAGTCAGGAATTTACAGATTTCAATGTTTCAGACCATTTTTTTTATGTTAGTGTGTTACTCTTGGATTTCTGTGCCACTTGAAAGTAGAAGTTAGACCCTACATGTGAGCATGGGCTGGAGTGAAGGTTTTGATGACTCACAAATAACTTTTATCTACTTAGATTTGTGAGGCTTGCCCAGACCTGTGGATAGAGGTATTTTATCCCCATCTTGAACATAGGGTAACTCCTTATCCCCCCAGCTTTATGCAGAAGGCTCCATTGAGGCCCTGCATTTCTCTTGGGCCTTATGTCTTTTATTTTGTCTGCCTAAGTATGTTAAACCAGACACCAGCCTCTTGGGCCTGCCTCTGGGACTGACCCCCATGAATCATTTGCCTTCAACTCATTGCTCTGGTTTTGAGTTTTTTACTTTTTTATGGCTCTTAGAAACTTCTCCTTTTTGTTTTCACTCTCAGTTTAATTTTTTAAAATTTAGCATTTCTATGTGTTTGGAGTGGAATGGATTATGTCAACTCAGTCTACCATATTGATCGGAAGTTCCCAATCAATACAGTGCTATGCATTACTGAATGTATAGTACTTTTTTTCTATTTTAAATGTTATGTATTAGAACCTCCATAGTTGATCACCTTCCTACATTGACCACCTTCTTAAGTTGACCTAATTTTTGTAGACTGGACATGAACTACATATATGTATCAATACAATAGGCCTAGTTCCTTTATGTTGACCAGTTCTTTACAGTCCCTTGGGTGGACAACTTACAGAGGTTCTACTGGAGTTACCTGTTGGACTTTCCTGAACATTTTATTATGCTCACATCTCACATGCATGCATGCACACACATCTATGCTATGATCAAAAACTATGTGTATAATGTACTGGCTCATTAAGAAATAACTTAAATATTTAAGTATTATGGTTAAATAGATATTAATTCAGAAACCACTTTAGCCTAGCAAATGATGGGAAATATGTTTAAGCTCAGAATTTACAAGAAGGCTCTTAGAAAGGTTGAAAGCACAATTTGCAGAATGCCTAAGGGTCGAAAGTTACATTGACTCTTTTGAGCAATGAAACTTTGGCAAAGGATATGTTTTAATGAGGTTTTTTTTCCCCCTGAGAGAAAAGACTGGAGTTCTACTTGCGGTATATAAAACCTCCTATAACCTCTTAACAGGTGTTCCAAGAAGAAAGAAAACTACTGTTCTGCTCTCCTTCGAGACATCTTACACGTCACACAGATTCAGATCCAATCACAAGGGCAAAGTAGGGGATTATGCAATTAAGTTTTTTTCTTTACCTTCAGAATCAGAAGAGAAAGTAGATTCCCATTTTGGGTCTGGAAGCAAATGGTTTTGAAAATACTTATGTCTTTTTCTTGTCTATTTCTTTAACTTACGGATCTCAGGAGGAAGATTTTAATGTTTCATATATAATTTAGGTCAAATATTTTCAAGTAAAATTTATTTTTTTTTAAAGTTATGCCCAGTTGAAAGTTTATTTTTTTGGGGGGGTGGGTGCACTTTTTAGAAATACAATATTAACAAATAAAGAGGACTGGGAAGCTGCAATTGTTTAGAACAGACTATCCAGAACAAAACTGAAATAGTTTGCCTATTTCAAGCATATTTGAAAATGCTCATATCACATTTTGACTCATCTTAGGTTTAATGTCATTGGTCGGAAAAAGAAGGTTAAATAACCGTTGAAACCTGATGAAGACTCTTGACCTGTTAAGAATTTCTCTTAAGATGCAGGAAATGAGATTATCATCTTTTCAGAGGGGCCAACACCAGGGCAAGGGTTCGAAGAGTGTGTGGCAATCAAAATAAAAACAAAACGAAAACAAAACACACTCTGTCTTCTGCCCTAACACCTCATTAAAATAAAATCCCAACCCACACAATGAAAAAACCCAAGAGCTCTAAATAACACCGGGTATACTAAAAAGTCCCAGTAAAAATATGTAATGCTATAGATAGAAAAGAAAAAAAAAAGCTATCAAGATGTTTTGAAAGCTGTGGAACATCTGGCCAGGTGGAGAAAGAGTATAAAAGGTAGGAAGAGTAAGGTTCTTGTATAATCGTAAGGAGTTTCCCAAACCCTGTGGAAAAACTCTGAAGGGTAGTGTCTCCGAATTCCACACTGTATAGTAAGGCCACTTTGCCAGTTTGGGTTTCTTTACCTTTGGGGCTCATCAGTGAGTCTGCTACATGCTGAGGCCTCATTTTAAAGTAGGCATAACATTCTTGTATAGGGAAATCAGAACTGATTTTGTGCAGTGCCCCTGAGTGAAGAGCACGTGCCGTGTTTGCTTTCATTAGCTTGGCTGGCATTCCGTTTTTATCAGCGGAGTTCGCCCTCCAATGAGTGGTCTGTTTCCAAGGAATGTGAGTAATAATTTCTCTTTATTTCGTTATGTCATTTCATTGCAAAAAAAGAGAGAAACTTATGATTTTGGCTAAAATTGTGGCCAAAATGATATTGTGGATGCATATTTGAATGTAGCCATATTCCAATTATTTCCTATAGTACTGAACAACTTACCAAAGAGCGCCTTGAGGAGAAATGTGTCTGCGTTGAGTCTTATGATGATTTTTCCAGTTTGGGAGGTTTCCTCTTTAAAAGGACAAAGTTTTCTATGTGCCAACTCATGTGAAAAGTTCGATTATCACATGTATATTCTCCCTCCTCTTCCTTCAAAAATATAGCTGCTTATTAAATTCTTATACATGTAACAAAAGCCAACATAAATGAAGGTTTTGGGGAAAATTGAAATTCTCTCCCCATTCCACATCTTTCCATAATTCCTCAGGCTTGAGTTTTGGGACTTCCCTTTCTCTACACTAAATCCTCTTTTTTCCCAGGGCTGCAAATTCATGGCCTTGTTACAATGGAAGATGAGGAATTTCCCTCTGTACTGTGACAGAAGACCCTAGGGGACCTGTGTCTTCCAGGGAGAGAAATAAACATAGAACCTCTACATAATCTGGGCAGATCTGAATGTGAGTATGAGAAGAGCAGACTCATATTCTCTTGACTTCTCATTCCCAGCATCTATTATTCGGTGACTTAGATTTTAAAAGGAAATACGAAGAATGTTAGTGTGGGAAGGGACATAGAAATGAGGCCGACCAACCTCCAACAATTAGTAATGAGGAATGGAGCAACTGAGTCTAGAAGCAAGAAGCCTAACAATTTTTTTTCCCACAAATTCTCCTAGCTTCTGTATTTGATTAAGGACTTCTGTGAATGAATCCAAAGGATGATGATTATGCCAAGACAGAAAGGAAATGGTACATATTAGTGATCCACGATCTCTGTGATCCCAATACCCCACAAATATCTAAGGACCTCGTCTCAAGAGTTCTTATAATAATGCAGAATGATTATCTACTTAAGAACTTCATGCTATTTTTTTTAGAAAGGATTGTGCAAGTTCATTCTTCAGCAGTTGTTGTATAGACTTAAGTAAACTTAATAAGATTTATCTCTATAATCCCTGCCTTTTAACTCTTGCCTCTCAGTTCAAATCTTAAATGTTAGAGTTTGGGTTCTTTTGATCATAGACATCTGACATTAAAAGGGGGTAGGGTCAGGTTCAAAACTTGACAGAGTGTCTGGGTTTTGCTATGAAATGATGTAAACATTTGGGACTCTCTTGATGATATTGGGAGTGGGAGATCTGCCAGGATTATTGCTTCTGCTTGGTGACTACACATAGCAAATAGGGAATCCTGCCAGGATTATTGCTTCTGCTTGGTGACTACACATTATCCAATATGGCAAGTATTGAGACTTTTAGATTTTCACAGTTTATGAAAGCTCTTTGTAAAAAAAGAAGGAATTGGTTTTTTGCAAAATAATCTTATTTAAAAAAGGAAAATTTCAAGTGATTATTTGTGAGCTTATCTCTGCATTTCGGTGGTTCTAAACCAGGAGCAAATTTGCTCCTCAGGCAATGTCTAGAGGCATTTTGGGGTATCATGATGAGGGTGGGGAGCTCTGGGCATCGGGTGGGTAGAGGCCGGGGATACTGCTAACCATCCTACAATGCATAAGGCAACCTTTTTCTTCGACAAAGAATTACCTACCTCAAACGCCAGTATTTCTGAGGTGGAGAAGCCTTTCATATGTCTTTCTTCTCTCTTAGAAGTCTACATTTATGTAGTTTCTGATGGCAAGGTGACCCTAATTTATATACCATGGTGAGATTGTAGACCAGCATATTCCATGTGTCTTTTCTTTTCTTTTCTTTTTTTTTATTGAATGGTAACTATGTACATTAATGCACTTCTGGGGTACAGTGTGGGGTTTTCACATGCAATCCGAAATACTTCCATCAAACTGATCAACACAGCCCTCATGTCATTTTCTCAGTTATTGTTTTAAAATGTTCTGATTCTACTCTTAGAGAGTTTCACTTGTACCCCTGCATGTGTCTTTTCTATGTTCTGCAAAGTACAGTTATAAAGATCAGAGAGGGTAGTGCTAGGCAAACCTTCTGTCTCCCCACTCTTCAAAGTATGTTCCTGTGAGATCAGAATTCCTACCAGCATTTTGCAAACATTAAACTGTGCACCTTGGGCAAACACAAAAATCATGACCTAGGAATTACTTAAAAAGCCAAAGGAAATGGCTGCCCCCTCATCCTTTCTCTCGCCCCCACATAAATACAGCAAGGTCAGCCAGCACTATCACTAGCCTTTTAATCAGTAAAAACAATTAAGCAAGTACGAGAAGGAAAGAGACTCCATTTTCCTCCTTGTCTTAAGCCTGTAAAGCTATCGTGCATCTAGGATAAAGCATTTCTCATTTTATGACCACTTTAGTTTACTGTAGAAGAGAAACGTCAAACATCTTTATCTAATTTGTTAAGTTGTACATTGTGCAGGTTTGGCTGATGGTTGGAGCCTATTTGCCCTTTCCTTCATATTTGAATAGAAAAGGAGCAGATGTATGTGCCTCCTGGTCATAGTCAGAAATGTAGTTCATAGTTGCTGTGTTAGGACCATCTTCATAGGTCTGCAGCGTCCTTGTTTCCATGGTAACCATATAGTCCTATTGTCCTCCTCCTTTTTTCTCCCCTGTAAGTTAGAATTTCTTGCCTTTGTGCTTTTAAAAAAAATCCTTGGTTTGGGAATACGGGCAAGTAGAGGGCTAAGCGGATGATGTGCACGCTGAAATAAGTGCATCCTTAACCTAAAGAAATATGTGTGTGGGTTCCCTGTCTGTTATGTAGTTCTTTTCTGAAATTATTTTTAAAATCTACTTGATATAAGAAACTACATATAACATCCAGATAGTCAGTACATTTATTACAGTGAGCATTATCAGTGATAATACCTGACATTCTGATACCTACAATGTGCCAGCTCTGTGCTGAATTCTTTATGTCATCTGATTAAAAAAATTCCCATGCTGGTGTGGATGTAGAGAGAAGGGAACACTTGCACTGGTGGTGGGATTGCAAACTAATACAACCTGGATGGAAAGAAGTATGAAGAATTCTTAAAGAACTAAAGATTCATTTGATCCTCCAATCCCATTACTAGGTATCTACTCAGAATAAAAAGAAATCATTTTACCATAGGACATTTGCACTAGAATGCTATTGCAGCTTAATTCACAATTGCCAAGATGTGGAATCAACCCAAATGCCCATCAACTCATGAATGGATTAACAAACGATGGTATATATACACCATGGAGTACTGTTCAGCCATAAGAAAAGATGGAGACTTCACATCTTTTGTGTTTACTTAGATGGAACATTCGTCTAAGTAAATATCACAAGAATGAAAAGCAAGTGTCCAATGTAATCAATACTAATATGAGACAAATATATAAACAGCTAAACGCCCACACAAAAGACACACATGTATAGTCTAGTAAGGGAGAGGGTCCTGGGCTAATGGATGGGGTCTTACCCAATATGGACAATGTGAGGGTATTCAGCACACCCTCTGGGCAAGGGTTTAACTGCAACTTGAACTTTACCTTACAAATGAAAACAATGTAACCTAAACATTTGTACCCTCACATCAATCAGAAATTAAAAAACAAATTAAAAAAAAATTCCTTGCAACAACCCCATGTGGCAGATGCTACCACTACCCCCATTTTAAAGATGAGGAAATAAAGCTTAGAAAAGGTAAGAAACAAGCCCTGTGTTGCCTGGTTAGGGAGTGGTAGTGGTAGAACTGGAATCTGGTTGGATCTGATTCTGGATTTTTGTGGTAAACCAGGCGTCTGCCCCCTCATCCTTCATTAAGCATCTGTGACAGGCCAGGCAGGGGCTGGGGTTGCAGAGATGAATGGTATAGTGCCTTCCTTCTAGGAGCTTGCGAGAAATATTTCAGCCTAAATATATTCATAGGATGCTACCAGCACACAGAGCATCTACCTAGAGACCAGGTTGAGTGCCTTGAGTCACCCTGCTATAGGGCCTTCTCTCTTCAGTGACATTAGACCCAGGGACAACACTCACAGCTCAGCCTGCTTTGTGGGGGGTGTTCTTTCCCTACAGAGAGGTAGAAGCCAGGTAGGGGGGTAGTCTGATGCCTTCCCCTGCAATGTTAAGGACATCAAATGCCAGGATCAGATGAGGTTGCCATCCTCTGACCTTCAGTCAAGGAAGGAAGAGGGTCAGATCTACAATTCCTAAGTGTACCTCATATATGGTTTGTAGGTTAGCAGCAGTGGTTGTGTGGCACTTGGTTATAAAATTTGGATACAAGCATCTCTGGAACTTTCCTAAGATCATTGAACAGATCCTGTATTTTTATAGATGAAGAGGATAAGACCTATGAACCAATTCCGTGCTCTTTTCTTTGTTGTTGTTATTGTTTGGGATTCATTGAGGGTATAAAGAATTAGGTTACACTGATTGCATTTGTTAGATAAAGTCCCTCTTATAATTGTGTCCCATCCCCAAGAGGTGTGCCATACACCATGATACCCCATCTCCCTCCTTCCTTCCTTCTCCCCACTCCCTCATTCCCCTACCTCCCCTTCTATTAGTTCATCTACTGCCTTCATATTAGAATGGAGTACATTGGATTCATGCTTCTCTGTTCTTGAGATGCTTTACTAAGAAGAATGTGTTCCACCTCCATCCAGGTTAATACAAAAGATGTAAAATATTTATCTTTTTTAGTGGCTGAATAGTATTCTATGGCATACATATACCACAGCTTGTTAATCCATTCCTGCGTTGGTGAGCATTTAGGCTGTTTCCATATTTTGGAGATTGTAAACTGAGCTGTGATAAACAGTTTAGTGCAAATGTCCTGATGATAAAAGGATTTTTTTTTTCTTCTGGGTAGATGCCCAGTAATGAGATTGCAGGATCAAATGGGAGGGGGGGGTGTCTAATTTGAGTTCTTTGAGAATTCTCCATACTTCCTTCCAAAAAGGTTGTATTAGTTTGCAGTCCCACTAGCAGTGTAAAAGTGTTCCCTTCTCCCACATCCACACCAGCATCGGCAGCCTTGAGACTTTGTGATGTGGGCCTTTCTCCCTGGGGCTAGTGATTACTCAGGGTAGTTTTGATTCACATTTCTCTGATGATTACGGACAATGAGCATTTTTTCATATGTTTGCTAGCTATTTGTCTGTCTTCATCAGAGAAGGTTCTATTCATGTCTCTGTGCTCTTACTCAGAGGCTGATGATCTCTCATTAAAATCAGCAAAACTGGCTGGCTTATCGTGGGTTGGCACACACTCCAGTTGAAGGTACAGGATTGTTTATCCTTATTTTCTTAAGTCTTGAGGTTTCCTCATTGTCCCAGTACGTGCCAAGTTTAGCACTTCGTTTTCCTTTGCATCTGTGTCTTCTCAGCTCATTGTCAAGTATCTGCCCTTCACTTTTTTCCTCTTCTTTAACTTTCTCTCTGATGTTTATTCATTCATTCATTCATTTGTTTCAGACTAAAATGAGGGTATGAATGTTTAGGTTATATTATTTCCATTTGTAAGGTAAAGTTCAAGTTGCAGTTGAGCCCTTCACCCAGGGCTGTGAACAGGGATCTTGCTGAACACCCTCACATTGTACACATTAGGTGGAATCCTGCCAATCACCCTCCCTCCTTCCCCCTTCCCACTTTCTCCTCTGCCCTCCCCCTTGATAGACTATACTTGTGTTTGTCTTTCATGTGGCCGTGTAGTTGTTTATACATTGATGTCATATTAGTATTGAGTATGTTGGATACTTGCTTTCCCATTCTTGTGATACTTTACTGCAAAGAATGTGTTTCAACTCCATTCAGGTAAACACAAAAGACGTAAAGTCTTCATCTTTTCTTATGGCTGAATAGGGCTCCATGGTATATATAGACCACAGTTTGTTAATCCATTCATGGGAGGATGGGGACTTGGGTTGATTCCACAACCCTCTGACTTCCCATCTTTCTCCATAAGTCTTTTCTAATGTAAGTTCTCTTATATTTTGTCATTAACTCCTCTATGAGAAAGACACCTGAGGCCTATCCCTTCCTGTGTCCTCACAGCCTTCCAAAGGAACCACCCCTGCCACCCTGCTTTTAGACTCGTGGCCTCCAGAGGGAGATGATACATTTCTGTTGTTTAAGCCCCTGGGTTTGGTGGGCAGCCTCAGGGAGCTAAACATGAGTACGGCCCTATCAGCAGAAGTGCCAGCATCTGTCATCATAATTACCCCACACATACCTACCCCAGTCCACCTTTATCATGACACCTCCTCCCCCCCATACCATCCAGGTTAGATTGAAGCTTTTGCATATGATAGGCCCAAACTTACGCAGCAGAGCCTTGCGTCCAAGCCGATGGGTCTTGCTCATCACCCTGGCTGGCTGACCTGCAGTGGGCCCACAGCTGCCCTGCTCATCTCCCTAGGGTCCATTGCTTTCCCACCACACCACACGACCACCTCCTAGCACTTACTACCCACAGGTGCAGTGATGACCTTGCTGCCTAGCTTCCAGAGAAAATGCACACAGCTGGAAGAGAGCGTCTGTAAACTCCCTGACCACGCATACCCACCTGTCTGTGTCTTTGTCAGGGCACTCTGCCAATCCCATGTCACTATGGAGGGGCTGTCCCTGTCCTATCTGCAGTCTGTCCCTCCCTTTTGCTTCCCATTCCTTCTTGCCTATGCAATTCTCTTTGACATCTTTCTCAACAGCCTTGTTATAGGCTGAATTTTGTTCCTCTGAAATTCATATTTTGAAGACCTATCCCCACTACCTCAGTATGGGACTGTATTTAGAGATAGGGCCTTTAAATAGGTAATTAAGTGAAACGGAGGTCATTGACGTGGGTGTTGTCATAAGAGGAGAAGCTTAGGACACAGGTGCATGTAGAGGGGAGACTGTGTGCAGGCACCAGAGGAAGGCACCCTCCCAGGGCTGAAGGGCCTCAGAAGAAACAGACCCTGATGACACTTTGGTCTCTAAAAGGTGTAAGCAGCTGGGCCGGGAGATAAGACTGGAGTGTGGAGAGGATCAGGCCAGGTTTATTCAAAGGGGAGGGTGACCCTCCTGGGCAGTGCAAAGGTGGCTTCTGTGCTGGGGGTAGTTGGTTAGAGACAGACCAGTTTTATGTGGGGCTGTGGGGTGGGGCACATTCCACAGCTTGCCTGGAGGGCTTGGGTGAGTTACAGTCCTTTGGCAAGAACTTCTCAGGGGTGAGGCTCCCTAGGTTCTTCGTGTCCTCAGTCTTAGGAGGAGGGGGAAGGGTTCCTGTGTGGCTGGGTCAGGCCTCCCATCATTCTCATTTGTCTAGCCTCCAGGACTGTGAGAAAATACACTTCTGCTGCCTAAGCTGCCTGGTGGTGGTGCTTTGTTATGGCAACCCTGGTAGATTGGAACCTACCGACCTTCCGCTATTTCCCTCGTCTCAAGCAGCCTGGCCGTTTCTTGATTCCTCATTTCTCTTCAGCCCCTCCTTGTTCCTCTGCTCCTTTACAGAGAAACCTCGAGCTTCCTGTACTGGTTGTCTCAACCTTGTCTCCTCTCAGGTTTTCTTCTCCCTCGTTTTTCTGATCTCTCCTACTGGAGAGACCCAGGGCTTAGTCCTTCTCTCCTTGCTCTGTTCTCTATACTTACTTCCTGTGTGAATTAATTAGGTCTCATGGTTTGAAATGCTGCTCACCAGCTAGTGACGGCTTGGTCCAGCTCCACTTGTACATCAGGTGTGTCCAACTGCCCAGTAGGTACCTCTCCTTGGAAGTCTAATCCCCACTTTTTACTTAATGTGTTCTGAATTAAACTCCTGATTTCTATTCCCCTACCCCCAGAGCCCCAAATCCTGCCCTCCTGCCATCTTCTGTATCTCATAGATGGCCACGCCACCATCTTTCTCTTCCTGTGCAAAAGACAAAACAAACGAAAAAAATCTCAGCCTTATCCTTAAATCCTCCCATTCTCTTATATTGCTCATCAAAACTTAGCAAATCCTGTTGAATCATCTTACAAATATATCTAGAATCTGATGCTCCTCACCACGTCCACCACTACCTCGCTGGACCACTCTCCCTCACTTCTCACCAGATTGTTGTAATCGCACCCAACACCTTTCCCTGCTTCAGTCCTTGCCTTTGCTACTGCCCCTACTTCTTCATTTTCATTTCCATCTGGCCTTTGGAAATACTGTAAGTCAGTCATGTAAAAGTCAGAGTCCTTGCCACGCCCTTCTAGGCTCTAGGGTCTGCCCCCCACCTGCTGCATCCATCACCTCTCTGAGACCTCTCTCCCCTTATCTCATTCACACTCACTCAGGTTCAGCCCTGCTGATTTACTTGCAGTTTCTGTCCCTCCCTCCCTCTCTCTTTCTTGTTCTCTTTATCTTTCTCTCTCTCCTTCCCTTCCTTCCCCTTCCTTCTTTCTTTCTGACAGAATCACACTCCTGTCTGACTGGCTAGAGTGCCCTGGGGTCATAGCTCACAGCAATGTCACACCCCTGGGCTCAAGGGATCCTCCTGCCTCAGGCTACTGAGTAGTAGTTGGGAATACAGGCTTCCACCATCAACCCTAACTAATTTTTTTTTTTTCCTATTTTCATTAGAGACAGGGTCTTTCTCTTGCTCAGGCTGGTCCCAAACTCCTGAGCTCAAGCAATCTGCCTGCATCAGCCTCCCAGAGTGCTAGGATTACAGGCATGAACCACCTTGCTGGGCCATCTTGCAGTTCCTTAGAAATGCTGATACTCTCTCCCCTCCAGGCCTGTGAGCCTGCTCACCCTGGGTGTGGTGCGACCTCTGTGTAAGTAGAACCC
>CAUYQV010173574.1:0-15828 GCA_963574575.1 Galagoides demidoff | reverse complement strand
TGGAATACTACACTCCCTTATGTCTTAACCCCAAACAAAATCAATTATATGTGTGTTCAGCAGCGATTGTACTGAACTGTCATCTTAATGGCAGTTTCCTGATCTTACTTCACTTCACTTCTTTTTACCTGTATTGAATTCTTACTGAATGTTTGAGAGTATATAAGATAATCAGTAAAGTTGGGCAGGATTTTGTGCCAGATTGAGCCTCGACCTCCCTTCATACCAGTCATTCTGCCTGCGGTTTTCTCTCTCTGTGTCAATGAACAGAGGGCTCCAGGGAACACCAACACAGCTACAACCAAAAATTAGCTGGGCGTTGTGGCAGGTGCCTGTAGTTACGGTTACTTGGGAGGTGGAAGCAGGAGAATCGTTTGAGCCAGGAGTTGGAGGTTGCTGTGAGTTGTGATGTTACAGCACTCTACCCAGGGTGACAGCTTGAGGCTCTGTGTCAAAAATAAAATAAAATAAAATAGAATACTAAAACAAAGATAAAATTTTAAAAATTAAAAGTAATACAACAGTAGAAAATAATACAGTATAAAAACATTACAGTATAACAACTATTAATATTTATATAGCATTATATTAGGTATTAAAAGTGATCTAGAGATGATTTATAGTATATGAGAGGATTATGTATATGCAAATACTACACTCTTTCATATCAGATACTTGAGCATCCACAGGGTTTGGTATCCACCAAGAGTTCTGAAATCAACCCCATACAGATACCAAGCGATGGTTATTTAGAAAATAGAATTATTATCACTTCTAAGCCTTTTGGCTAAGATCAAGTGTAGAAAATAGAATCAACCTCATGCATACAGAGTTTGCAAATTAAGTGTTCACCGTGACCCACAGTGAGCTGGAGTAGAGAGAAACATCCATCACAAAAGCAGCGTAATTGTAGCCCAGTTGACATTTGGGGCGTGTTAGTCTGTGTCCTGTCTTGATGATGGACTAACATCCTCAATGCACTCTGCTTTGTTCTCCTGAGTATCAGAAAGTGAGAAATGCATTCAGGCTTTTCCATAATCCTTGTCATCTCCCTTAGAACTAAACTCCCACCTAGTTTCTCTTTTCTACCCGTCTACCTTCACCAGGGATGGCATCTGCTGTGTACTAAGCAGCTGTTCAAAAGAATGAGAAAGAACAGTGAGAACTGTACAGACTTGCATTACATGAAGTGAGTGCCCAGGGACAGGAGTGTCCTTCTGGCTTTCAGTTGCAGCAAAAGACTGTGTTCATCCACAGGGACGTCTTTAAATTAAGTTGCATCCATATGATGCAGTAGTGAGTGGGCAGCTATTGAAAAGAAAGGGGGAAGAGCTAACCTCTGATACAATTATCTCCTATCTACATTGAAAGATGGAAACAAAACTTCTCCATCCTAAAAAAGACTCCTTCGGTCTAACGTTTAAAGACTTAGGATCTGTTTGAGAGTAAATTTAAATCCATGTTAAACTATTCTGTTCCTCAGTTCAATTCACAAATTTACATCTACCAATAAAGGTTAAGAATTGTGGATTTGTAGCCGGGCATTGTGGCAGGTGCCTGTTACAGCTACTTGGGAAGCTGAGGCAAGAGAATCACCTAAGCCCAGAAGGTGGAGGTTGCTTTGAGCTGTGACGCCCGGCACTCTACTGACGGCGATAAAGTGAAACTCTGTCTCTTAAAAAAAAAATAATAATTGTGGATTTGACCTGGTTCTTTGTACCCTTAGTAAATCCCCAACAATAAAAATATATATATTAAAAATAAATTAAAAAAAGAATTGTGGATTTGGTTTTTTTAATCAAATAATGTATTTTAAAATACTATAACAATTGTAGAGAAAATAATTCAAAGCCATAATATTTAAGTTTATTTTGAGGACAAAAATGGACAAAATATTACAAATATATTTTGTTGTCATAGCTTAATTCAGAAGCCACAAGAAAGGAAGACTGATGATGATGAAGTAATGTGGGGAAGTGATGAATCGCCAATAGAGAGAACAAACAATGAAGATTCTGATAAAGGCAAGGACTTTATTAGCAGTTTTTTCCTCAAAAACTATGGATAGGAGCTAAATGTTTAAAAATGACAATTTTCAGAATTATGTGGATGTGATATTCTAACATATATGTACATTATTTGGTACACAAGGTTAAATCACTTAGACAAACATCACCATTCATTTATATGACTAGATATTACTGGAAGCCTAAAATTCTCAGTGACTGGGAGTAAAACATATAAATAAATTTTAAACACTTTCAGTGGAAACATGAATTCACAATTTTCCTATCCTGGAATGAGAAGTCAAGGAGCACATTTTATTTATGTAAAATAGATAGAATCGCTCAAAGATAAGAAATAATTATTATCCTTAAATTCCCAACTTCACCTTTTGAGATCAAGAGACTAAGATTTGGTCTGTTCTATTACTGCCTTTTCATTTTATTACTGAACCAGAGAGAAAATAAAATTCTACCTAGGGTTTTATTTATTTTGCATAAGGAAATGTTATATTAATATAATCAAAGAACATGGTTTTGTCTTCTGAAGTGTTTGTTTTTAAAAGAAATCAACAAAGTTGAATTAATGTTCCTTGACTTAGGTAGACTATTAGTGTATGCATGATGCTCTTACCCAGCACTGCAGCAAATACTCATCTATCCAGGCTTTGAGCTCCTATTGCATTCAACTTATCTCAGCTACAAAAGCTGACAGACATTTCATATGAGTGAATTTTTTATTTCCAACTAGCCTTTGTCCCAGCTACATGTTAAACTTCTTAATGTGTCTTGGACTGCAGTGCCTAGCATCATTGTTGCCTGACATTAGCTACATCTTCAGAACGCTTTAATCAGGCTCAGTGCCTGTAGCTACATACACTGGCAGGTTTGAATCCAGCCCAGGCTACCAAACAACAATGACAACTATAACCAAAAAATAGCCGGGCATTGTGGCAGGCGCCTGTAATCCCAGCTACTTGGGATGAGGCAATAGAATCACTTAAGCCCAAGAGTTGGAGGTTGCTGTGAGCTGTGACACCACAGCACTCTACTGAGGGTGACACAGTGGGACTCTGTCTCAAAAAAAAGCTTTAATCAACTAATAGACAAAATTAAAACTGTGCTTATGCAGGCTCTAGCAAAAACTCTCTCCTTCTAGTTTTTTCTAGGATAATAGTTGCCTTTTGTTAAAAGTCATTTCCATAGAGTAGATACTAGATTATACCCATAGCTCTTCTAAGATACTTGTTTGACTCAACTCCTGAAGAACCCAAGGGAATTTTTCATTTGTTTGGAGAAAACTATCAAATGCCAGAGCTGCCAGCACTAAGTGCCAAAGTTGGGTGGTGAGGAGAGAAATCATTGTTCCTAGAGCAATCTCCCATGGTAAGAAGTTTCTGAAGTCTCTCTCTCCATCTTTTCCCATGTGGATAGAAGCTAATTTAAGTACTAAATAACAACAGGACTAGATATTTTCCTCATTATAACAATGCCATCTGAGTCAAGAGAAGCAAAAAAGGAGCAATATAGAACTCCTTTAGAAACTGTAAATAAATAAGAGTCAAAAACCTTAAGAACTTCTGAGCAGCCAGTGAATTGTCTCCTTAAAAGTTGGGTACATTGGTTCAGCGCCCATAGCACAGTGATTACAGTACCAGCCATAGACACTGAGGGTGGCAGGTTTGAGCCTGGCCCCGGCCAGTTAAACAACAATGACAACTGCAACCAAAAAATAGCCAGGCATTGTGGCAGGTGCAAGTAGCAGTGATCCCACCTACTTGAGAGGCTGAGGCAAGAGAATCACTTAAGCCCAAGAGTTTGAAGTTGCTGTGAGCTGTGATAACACAGCATGCTACTGAGGGCAACATAGTAAGACTCTGTCTCTAAAAAAAAAAAAATTAAAAATCAGCTACATGAGTCATGCCACCACAAAGATTTCCCTGTGTTGATTGTGTTTGTCAGCATACCCATTCCTATTGCCTATTGCCTTATTAATCTAATTTTGTCATATTTAAAGATTCCCCCTTTGTAAACATAGATAAGGTAAGAGTAGCTGAAGTCATTTCATGTATCGGTCAAATATGTTTTGGGGGGAATGAATTTTTAAGAATCAGTTGCTGCTATCTTTATGTTAGATCACCCATTTCTGTCAAACGAGGAGCTCGCTGCACTCCCCGTCGTCAAAGTGCTTCCCGCTGGTAAATACACTGGTGCCAAGTTGAAATCAGTCATTCGAATGTTGCGGGGTTTACTAGATCAAGGAATTCCTTCTAAGGAGCTGGAGGTAAGTGGCGTCTGCCAATGGTTCTCTCTCAAACAAAGTTTATGGACTTATTTGTAAGGAAAATTTATCTTTACTAACTCAAGATTAGGAGAAATTTTGAAAACGTCTCTACTACTTTCCAATTCTACCTTCCAACTATAAAAGTACCAACTTATCATACTTAATTTTTCTTATTAGGATCCTAATAATATTAATTTAAAAGGATCACATTAACTACTTAAAACTTGATGAAAATTTTTGAAGATTATACTCCTTGCTTCATCTATAAGGATAAAAAATTTAAAAAAAATCCAAGTATCAATTCCAAGCACCCACCAACTTCCTAATTAATACACAGTCGATATGGTTCATCATTAACAGCATTTTCTAATTTAGTACAGCCCTAGGACTATGCACCCCAGTTCAAAGCAGCAGAGCTGCTTGCTCCTGTGGTTTGTGGCATCATCCATATGTACCACTAGGCAAAAGAGAAATGCAGCACTGTGGTTTTGAGGTTGACCTTGCCCCTCTCCTTCAAACCATCTATTTATTTGCCCCCTTCCTGAGCTTTGAAGCCAATGTCCAAATTTTTTAATGCTTCTGCTATGTGCTTGTTGCTTTCTTTATATTCTTCAAATTGTTAATTCCATAATACAGATTTGGAAACTGAAGCTCACAGTGATTAAGATATAATCTTACTCTCCCCAAATCTCCATTTTGCAGAAATGATTGCCACTTTGAGTTCTTGGATTTAAATGTCACCATTGAAGAACTTCCATCACAACTCTTATAGTTTAGAAGGATTTCTCTATCATAGCAGCTTATCAATTTCTTTAAGACATGTATTACAGTATTTATTTCCTTCTTCATTGCCTCTTTCTCCCAATAAGGGCTCTCTTCCTATAAGGGCCATGAGAGCCAGAATCTTATCTTCTTACCCATCTCTGTATTCTTAGGACTTAGTATAGTGCTTTCCCGTGATGGGCATTCAGTATTTATTTTTTGAGTAAGTGAATGAATGAAAAGTGAGAAAGAGTTTGACTTTAGAACATAGGATTATCTGACTACAACACTACCACATGGAATTTTCTCTGACCCCCAGAGATGATACTGTCAAGAAATTGTGCTCTAGCTCATCACTTTAAGGAAAAGTTATTTTTATAGATTGCACTTTTTCTAATATATAATTTCAAATGCTTTTAAACTGATATTAAAAATTAAGACACAAAGTGCTATCTTATAGTTGACTGAAACATGTTCAATTAAAGATACTAGCAAGTGGCTCAGCGCCTGTAGCACGGTGGTTACGGCACCAACCACATACACTGAGGGGGGTGGGTTCGATCCTGGCCCTGGCCAGCTAAACAACAAAGACAACTGCAACAAAAATAGCCAGGTGTTGTGGTAGGCATATGCAGTCCTATCTACTCGGGAGACTGAGGCAAAAGAATCACTTAAGCCCAGGAGTTTAAGGTTGCTGTGAGCTATGATGCCATGGCACTCTACCAAGGGGAACATACTAAGACTCTGTCTCCAAAAAAAAAGATACTAGCAAGAATATATTTTAACACTACTTTATCAAATCAGTATTGATTTTAGGCTTATTTAGGACATCTCTATTTTTTTTTTGAGACAGAGTCTCTTTTTGTGTACCTTGGTAGACGGCCATGGCATCATAGTTCACAGCAACCTCCAACTCCTGGGCTTAAGCTATTCTTTTGCCTCAGCCTCCCAAGTAGCTGGAAGTACAGGTGCACCCCACAATACCCAGCTATTTTTAGAGACAAGGTCTCACCCTGGCTCAGGCTGGTCTTGAACCTGTGAGCTCAGGCAGTCTACCCGCCTCAGCCTCCCAAGTGCTAGGATTATAGGCATGAGCCACCATGCCTAGCAACATCTCTATTTCTTAACACTAAAAAACAGCAGCTAAGACCTCTGCCACCTCATTCTTCTGCTGCTCCTGGTGGTGCTTGTGTGCTTGTTCAGTGCAGACCTGGTACCTCTTTTGTGACCTGGCAGCTGAGGAGACTCGGGCGCTTGCTATGGCAGATGAAAAGCCAAAGGAAAGAGTCAAGACTGAGAACAACAATACATAAATTTAAAGGTGATAGGACAGGATGGTTCTGTGGTGCAGTTTAAGATTAAGAGGCACACACCACTTAGTAAACTAATGAAAGCCTATTGTGAACGACAGGCTTTGTCAATGAGGCAGATCAGATTCTGATTTGATGGGCAACCAATCAATGAAACAGACACTCCTGCACAGTTGGAAATGAAGGATGAAGATACAATTGATGAGTTCCAACAGCAGACAGGAGGTGTCTACTAAAGAGGGAACCTGCTACTTTACTCCAGAACTCTGTTCTTATAGACCAAGATGACATTCTCAATTAGAAAACTGCAGTTTGGTTCCACCACTTCCCAACTACTACAGTACAGTTTTCTCTATTCTTTTCATTTTCCCCTTCCCTATTCCTTTATTGTACATAAAGTAACTGGTATATGTGCACAAGCATATTGGAATTTTTTTTTAACTAAATGGCCAGAGATATGTTTTGATTGACATCAGGTGGAGATGGGTTGGGGAAAAATATTGGTTCTAGGAAAATACCCCCCTTTTATCCATTCGTGACATGCTCATCTGCTCTTATCTTTATATTCCAGTAAGTTATTTTGCTCTCACTGTTTTAACAAAACAACAACATGAAAAACCTTTCATACCTTACTTACTTGGAGAATTTTAATATTTTCATTTATCATTGTTAAAGCCAAGGACAATTTTGTAACTTTTTTGTGCATAGCTGTTATATGTAAGGGAATCTGTCTTTAAGTAGGGATAAATTACTCTTAAAAAAAAAAAAATGAATGCTGGCTCGGTGCCTGTGGCTCAAGTAGCTAAGCACCAGCCACATACACCTAAGGTGATGGGTTTGAATCCATCCCAAGCTGCCAAACAACAATCATGGCTGCAACCAAAAAATAGCCAGGCATTGTGGCAGGCACCTGTGGTCCCAGCTACTTGGGAGGCAGAAGCAGGAGACTTGCTTGAGCCCAGGAGTTGGAGGTTGCTGTGAGCTGTGATGCCATGGCACTCCACCCAGGCGGACAGCTTGAGGCTCTGTCTCAAAAAAAAAAAAAAAAATGAATCCTAGATAGTTTACCCTTTAAGTCAAGCATCTTGTTTAAATAAACTTCTTGTTTAAAAAAAATAATCAGCAGCTAATTTCCACCCTATACATTTAAAGCATTTGCAGATAGTACTGAATTACTGCTTATTTCAACAAATTTAACTTTATTGCCATTTTTGCTTATAGAATCTTCAAGAATTAAAACCTTTGGATCAGTGTCTAATTGGACAAACTAAGGAAAACAGAAAAAAGAACAGATATAAAAATATCCTTCCATGTAAGTTTTTTTATTATTATTATTAAATCATAGCAGCGTACATTAATAATATCATGGCCATGTAAGTTTTAATTTTATTTCAAGTTGAATATGTGCTTAATATAATTTAAACTGATTTAAAATTTCTATGCCAGTTTAACCAACCTATCCCTCATGCAAACATGTGTATAACACACATTCAGAGATTTGCATCGGTAAAAAATAAATGTAGATATTTAATATGAATTCCCTTTTAAATTATATGTATTATGAAAATTAATTATTCTTAAATATGTTAAGATATTCCTGAATTTTTGGCTCGGCGCCTGTGGCTCAAGTGGCTAAGGTGCCAGCCTCATACACCTAAGGTGGCGGGTTTGAATCCAACCCGTTCCCGCCAAACAACAATGATGGCCGCAACCAAAAAATAGCTAGGCCTTGTGGCAGGTGCCTGTGGTCCCAGCTACTTGGGAGGTGGAGGCAAGAGACTCATTTGAGCCCAGGAGTTGGAGGTTGCTGTGAGCTTTGATGCCACCGGCACTCTACCCAAGGGGATAGCTTGAGGCTCTGTCTCAAAAAAAAAAAAAAAAAAAAAAAAGATATTCCTGAATTTTTACTAGCTTAATATTAAAGATTAGTGATGCCTTATCATTAATTTTAAAGTCTTTTGTAAAAAAAGTATGAGTTGGCTTCTGGATAAGTATTTTTTTTTTTTTTTGGATTCTTATATCACAATCACCATCAATTTCTTCCACTGATTTTTAGAGAAATGTCTACAGTGATTAACTGCTGTGCATATGCATATACATACATGTGCAGTGGTACACTATATTACATTTTGAATCATTTCAGATACCAGAAGGAAATATAAGCAATTATTTTTACCATGTTTTATCCATTTCTCCAACTAATAGTGTGATATTTTTAAATTATGTATGAATATATGTAGCGCAGTAGTTCAAGGCCAACATTAGCGACATAGCAAGAACCCATCTCTAAAAAACAAAATAAAAATGGGAGGGAAGTGTTTGTGATTTCATCTATGATTATGAGGAATTTCTCAAGATCTGTGATTCATGCTATTTTGAAGTCTCTTGTATAAAATGCATAACTAATATAGACCACTCTGTTTTGTGGTGGGGAATTGACAGATGATGCTACAAGAGTGCCTCTTGGAGATGAAGGTGGTTATATCAATGCCAGCTTCATTAAGATACCAGTGGGGAAAGAAGAGTTTGTTTACATTGCCTGCCAAGGACCTCTCCCCACAACTGTTGGAGATTTCTGGCAGATGATTTGGGAACAAAAATCCACAGTGATAGCCATGATGACCCAAGAAGTAGAAGGAGAAAAAATCAAATGCCAGCGTTATTGGCCTAACGTCCTAGGCAAAACGACAATGGTCAACGACAGACTTCGGCTGGCCCTTGTGAGAATGCAGCAACTAAAGGGCTTTGTGGTGAGGGCAATGACCCTGGAAGACATTCGGGTAAGCAGATTTATCTTTCCATTTAGCCAAGCATATCTTGGACTGGATTCCAAGGCTGGCATGTTCCAGGCCTAGACGCTTTCTGTGATTATACCAATGTTACTTCTAGAAAGACAGTGACTTCCCAGTTGCCATTGCAATGGAACTATTCTTTCTTTGTATAAGTTTAAGCGTGACTCTCTTCATGAATTCTGCCAGATGGTTTCCTCTAATATGTACTGTATTAAAATGAAGATGAAAGCATAGGACTTTTAATGTGATCATTTCATCATCCTTTGCTTACTGGTAACACATAATGGCTCAGAAGCTACCTTCTAGAAACTGTTGAGGATTTTTTTGTTTTTGTTTTTTTAAGGTCAAACCTCTAAATACACTCAATAAAACTTTTCTAAAATCCGGGGCAGCACCTGTAGCTCAGTGGGTAGGGCACTGGCCCCATAGACGGAGGGTGGCGGGTTCAAACCCAGCCCCAGCCAAACTGCAGCAGGCGCCTGTAGTCTCAGCTACTCGGGAGGCTGAGGCAAGAGAATCGCTCGCCTAAGCCCAGAAGTTGGAGGTTGCTGTGAGCTGTGTGACACCACAGCACTCAACCAAGGTCTCTAATAAAAAGAAAGAAAACTTTCTAAAAACCTATAAGTAGAAAATATTCCCTTATTAAGACATATTTAGGTGGCTCGGCGCCTGTGGCTCAGTCGGCTGCCGCATACACCTAGGGTGGCAGCTTCGGGTCCCCAGCCCGGGCCCGCCAAACAGCAACGATGGCAGCAACCAAAGAATGGCCGGGCGTTGTGGCGGGCGCCTGTGGTCCCAGCTACTTGGGAGGCGGAGGCAGGGGACTCGCTTGAGCCCAGGAGTTGGAGGTTGCTGTGGGCTGTGATGCCATGGCACTCTACACGGGGGGACAGCTTGAGGCTCCGTCTCAAAAAAAAAAAAAAGACATATTTAGGTATATTTGAATAATTGTAGCATAAACAGTTGTCATTCAGGTAATGCATACTGAATCAATTGCAGTTGAATTAGATAAGTGATCACACCTTAAGTGAAGCTGCTGCTGTTTCCTTACCTCCCACACTCCCTCTCCTTACTGCACTCCTGCCCCTGGAAATCCTAATTAGTTGTGAGTGGAGTGTTTCCTATTGAAAGTTACAGAGTGATTTTACTTCTACAGAAACAAAGCACATCAATTCAATTCTATTGGTGTCATGTAAACATAGCCTGAGATTTCCTTCATGATTTTGGATATGTGATTTTACTATATATTAAAATTTTTAATCTCTTTATTGATTTATACTCTTTTTATTGATTCACCTATTACTTAGTCTGGCGCAGTTGTTCATTATTACTCAAATGATTTGTTCCTTTGATCCACACATTTTTACAGAGCTCAAACCCTGTTATGGGCTCCAGGGATTCAGCAGTTAACAGCACAGACAAAGGAAATTCCTGGCCTTAGGGAGCTTACTTTCTCATGAGAGACGCTAGTATAGATAGTGCTGTAGAAAAAACACAGCAGGGGAGGAAGGTTGGTTGGGGGAGAGTGAGAAGTGCCTATAATTTTCACCAGGAAGTGAGGGAGGGCCTGAGAAAGTAGTATATGGGGAAAGCTAAAGGAGTTGAAGGAGCAATGGAGGGGTATTGGGGGCAAGCTGGCCATTCACAAAGAGAAGTGCAAAGGCCCTGAGATCATATTGTGCCAGTGTATTTAAAGGACCACAGAGAAGGCCCTTTGGCTGGAGTCAAGTGTCCAGGGGGAGAATAGGAAGTGATTAGGTCTGAGAGGAAACGTGGCCAGATTATGAAGCCTGTGTAGGACATTGCAATGACTCTGACTTTCATCTAGGGTAGATTTGGAATGGAGTCACCAACAAAGGTTGTTATCTATATTAAAATGTAATTTGTTTTCAGGGCTTTCAAAAAGTAGTTTTTACCAATGTTTAAAATGTGGACCTAGCAACCTCCTTGATAAACGCCCTTTGTGTGTTTCTTAATGGAGTCTTTTTGTCTTGCCACTTTTCCTTTGATCTAATCTGATTGACAAGTCAAAATTTGAAGGGAAAAATAGTAAGAGCTAATTGTACGAGCAATATAACATGTCAATTATCTACCTATTATGTTGTACAATTTCAGACAGGAGAGGTTCGACCTATTTCTCATCTGAATTTCACTGCCTGGCCAGACCACGATACACCTTCTCAGCCAGATGATCTGCTCACTTTTATCTCTTACATGAGACACATCCACAGATCAGGCCCAATCATCACGCACTGCAGTGCTGGTATTGGACGTTCAGGGACCCTGATATGCATAGACGTAGTTCTGGGATTAATCACTCAAGATCTTGATGTGAGTACTTGATATAGGCTGAATGAGCATTTGGTAGAAATAATAATGGTATCTAACTTTTAATAATATGTTGTCATCTTGAGATTTTTTATGAGTTCAAACCTTCATTTTCTCATTATTTAAAATTATATTTTAGTGAACATTGTTATTCAAGACTGCATAAGCTATAATCAAGAAAAAAAACTTCAATTTTATATTGTTTTACTGGGTTTTTTTTTTAAACCATATATTCAGGAACTCCTTAAGCAGTATTACATTTAACCCTATATAGTGTTTAGGTTATATAACATAAAATCAATGTTGTTATCCCATTTTAGGGATAGAAATTTTTTATTTACTTTTTTTTTTTTTTTTAGAGACACAGTCTCACTTTATCACCCTGGGTAGAGTGCTGTAGCATCACAGCTCACAGCAACCTCAAACTCCTGGACTTAGGTGATTCTCTTGCCTCAGCCTCCCAAGTAGCTGGGACTACAGGTGCCCACCACAATGCCTGGCTATTTTTTGTTGCACTTTGGCTGGAACCAGGTTCAAACCCACCACCCTTGGTATATGGGGCTGGTGCTCTACCCACTGAGCCACAGGTACTGCCCACAGATAGAAATATTGAAACATAAAAGAAAGTATGTTTTTAAAGTGGAAAACCTTGGGGGTAGCCAAGGCGTTGTGGCAAACATCTGGAGTCCCAGCTATTTGGGAGGCTAAGGCAAGAGTATTGCTTAAGTCTAAGAGTTTGAGGTTCCTATGGGCTATGTGACACCGTGACCCTCTACCCAGGGCAACATAGTGAGAATCTGTGGCCCCCCCCAAAAAAAAAGCCTGGCAGGGTTTTGTTGTTGTTATTTATGAGTACTAGATGTATGTTGTTGTGCAAAATAATGCTAGTTTATCTCTAAACAATTATTCTCAATTTTAAAAATTACTGGAAGAATATAATCTTACTTTTGAACTTAAATTAATATAAACCTTACTTAAAATGCTAGAATAACTTACTGTATAAATACATAATTAAAATTATTGTTGCTTAAAGGATTTTAGTTAAAAGCATTTCTATCTTATGCTTTATTTTCTATTATATCTGCTATAATAATTTAAGTAGGACAAAACCAAATAGTCTGTTTCTCCCTTATTTCAAACTGTTAAATGTCAGTTAACATCTGGAACTTTATTCTGAAAACAATGTGTAGGGAAGTAGTTTACATTTTTATTGTAATATTAGAAATTAGTCAAGTTTCTGGGAAAAGGCCAGGCATGGTGTCTCATGCCTGTTGTTCCAGTGCTGTGGGAGGCCGAGGTGGGTGATTGCCTGAGCTCAGCCAAGTTTGAGACCAGCAGAAGACCAGCATGAGGCAGAGTGAGCCAGAGTAAGACCCCCACCTCTACAACAACAACAACAAAAAACAGCCGGAGGTTGTGATCCCAGCTACATGGGGGGCAGGTGGGGTGGGACAGGAGAATCAATACAGGAGGAAGAAGAAAAAAAAAAAAAGCCACCAGAAATTGAAAGAAAAAAAAAGTTTCCAGGAAAAGAGAATTTCTGTTGGTGATTTTCAGATAGAATAACCTAATTCTAATTTAGACACCCTAACCTAATCGTAATTCTTAGATCAAAAATAAGAATACCATTCCTCTACTAGGAGTATATCCAAAAGACCAAAAATCACTTTGCAAAAAAGATATTTGCACCAGATTATTCATTGCAGCTCAATTCATAATAGCCAAGTCATGGAAAAAGCCCAAGTGCCCATTGACCCATGAATGGATTAATAAATTGTGGTATTATATACCATGGAATACTATGCAGCCTTTAAAAAGATGGAGACTTTACCTCTTTTATGTTTGCATGGAGGGACCTGGAACATGTTCTCCTGAGTAAAGTATCTCAACAATGGAGGAAAAAGTATCCAATGTACTCAGTACTTCTATGAAACCAACTTATATTTACTCACACTTTGTTATGAAAGATAGAACACAAGTATAGCCGAGGATTAAGGAGAGAAATGGAGTGGGAAGGGAGGAGAGGGGGGAGGTTTGATATAGGGAGGGTAAAAGGTGGGACCACACCTATGAAGCATATCGCAAGGGTACAAGTCAAATCTGTCAAGAGTAGAACATAAATGTCTAAATACAATAATCAAGTAAATGAGGCGAAAGCTATGTTGATTGGTTTGATGTAAGCATGTCAGATTGTATTAAAAAAATCAACACATTGTACCCCACATATGCATAAATGTATTCATGATCTATGATCTATGTATATGACTTAATTTAAAAAAAAAAGAAAAAAGATAAGCATACCAAATGTTGGCTTGGCGCCATAGCTCAGTGGTTAGGGTGCTGGCCACATACACCAGGGCTGGCGGGTTCAAACCCGACTCAGACCTGCTAAACAACAATGACAACCACAGCAAAAAAAATAGCTGGGCATTATAGTGGGCACCTTAGTCCCAGCTATTTGGGAGGCTGAGGCAAGAAAATCACTTAAGCCCAAGAGTTTGAGTGCTGAGCTATGATACCCCAGTTCTCCACCAAGGGCAACATAGTGAGACTGTCAAAGTGATCAAGTCACTTTGTCCCGGACAGTGTCCTTAGGAGGTGAAGCAGGGGCACAGCATTCCACATAAGCCATCCCTCTGTGATCTTCTTGAGGTTCAAATTCAATTGCCCTTTTTATCTAACATATATTCTGTTTCCTTTGGCAGTTTGATATCTCAGATCTAGTACGCTGCATGAGACTACAAAGACACGGAATGGTTCAGACAGAGGTGAGTCTTGGCTGGCTCTCCTAATGAGGATTTTTGTAAAGATTCTAATATTTTTAAAGTTCCTATTAAACTGTTTCTCTTTTTTGAAGGTTCTCATGTTTTATCATAAAACCAAACATTTATTTCAATAAAGGGTAATTTTTTAAAGCATGAAAGTTCATTAGGAAAAAACATTAAAATTTATCTTGTCTTTTTAAATATTCCCCTTTAATTTAAAAAATGAGGAAATGCAATATCTGCACCCAATAGATTACAAAGAATAGGATAGCAAGCTGGGGCAGAGATTGGAAGTGGTACAAAATATTATGTAATTAATGGCACTCCTTCCTAAGAAATTTCCAACCTAAGAAAGAGAAGGTAACAGTCTTGCCACAGAAATTCCCTAACAGGGAGTGGATTTCATCACCATTGACTAGAGAATAGCCAGGCAGGCTGCAGTTTTTAGCTTAGAGAAGACGCTCTGCAGGGGTACAAGTGAATCTCTCTAAGAGTAGAATGAGAACGTTTTAAAACAATAACTGAGAAAGTGACATGAAGGCTGTGTTGATCAGTTTGATGGAAGTATTTCGGATTGCATGTGAAAACCCCACACTGTACCCCAGAAGTGCATTAATGTACTTACCATTCAATAAAAAAAAAAAAAGAGAGAGAGAGAAGACGCTCTGTAGACAGGGTGAATGGGAAGGGCCGTGTATCCTCTCATTTTCATTTCTCCTACCTAAAATCAAACCATAGATTTTATCAATTGCCGAGTTGTGTCCTCCACAAGGAGTGTGTTATTTAGAGTGTCTGTCTTCACTGAGGAGTTCCACTATCCTTTTTTCTTTTTTGTTGGGTGGAGGGTGGGAGTTGGGGGAGGATATATAGAAGCTATATTCATGTATCTATAAATTCATGTTTTTCTGCCTCTTTAAAAATTTGGAAGTTTGGGCAGCACCTGTGGCTCACTGAGTAGGGCTCCAGACCCGTATACAGAGGGTGGAGGTTTCAAA
Organism: Galagoides demidoff; assembly: GCA_963574575.1. NCBI lineage: Eukaryota > Metazoa > Chordata > Mammalia > Primates > Galagidae > Galagoides > Galagoides demidoff. The sequence continues at coordinate 589 of CAUYQV010173574.1, read as the reverse complement.
CCCGGCCCTGGCCAAACTGCAACAAAAAGTAGCCTGGTATTGTGGCAGGCGCCTATAGTCCCAGCTACTCAGGAGGCTGAAGCAAGAAAATCGCCTAAGCCCAAGAGTTGGAGGTTGCAGTGAGCTGTGACACCACAGCACTCTACCAGGGGTGACAAAGTGAGACTCTTTCTCTAAAAAAAAAAAAAAAAATTGGCTCGGTGCCTGTGGCAAAATCGGCTAAGGCGCCAGCCACGTACACCTAAGGTGGCAGGTTTGAATCCCCAGCCTGGCCCGCCAAACAACAATGATGGCTGCAACCAAAAAATGGCCAGGCGTTGTGGCAGGCGCCTGTGGTCCCAACTACTTGGGAGGCAGAGGCAGGAGACTCGCTTGAGCCTAGGAGTTGGAGGTTGCTATGAGCTGTGATGCCATGGCACTCTACCTAGGGGGATAACTTAAGGCTCCGTCTCAAAAAAAAAAAAATTTAGAAGTTTATATCCTTAAAATTTGCCTCCCTTCCTTTTGTATCAGCATATGAAATTTAATTCAAATTAAGTCTCCTAAATATTAAGCTGATTTCCCTGAGGTAGGGAAAATAGATGAACTG
>CAUYQV010173569.1:0-19941 GCA_963574575.1 Galagoides demidoff | reverse complement strand
CCTCAAGCTATCCCCCTGGGTAGAGTGCCATAGCATCACAGCTCATAGCAACCTCCAACTCCTGGGCTCAAGCGAGTCTCCTGCCTCAGCCTCCCAAGTAGTTGGGACCACAGGCGCCGGCCACAACGCCCGGCCATTTTTTTTTTTTTTGGTTGCAGCCATCATTGTTGTTTGGTGGGCCCGGGCTGGGGATATGAACCTGCCACCTTAGGTGTACGTGGCTGGCGCCTTAGCCGATTGAGCCACAGGCGCCAAGCCTGTACTTGTTATTTAAAGAAAGCAAAACCCTTCCTGGTTTCTAATGCTTGGGTTTAACCATTCCAGTCTCCATATGTTAGAATTCCTAACAACATTTATACGTTCATTCCACAAACATTTGCTGAGCATATATTATATGCCATGCTGGAAAGCAAAAGCTTAGAAGACATGGCCTCTGTACTTAAAGGTATAACTGTGATGTGGCCAGGAATGGGTATAGATAAGCCCATGGATAATTATAGTCTATGATTATCTGGAGTATTCTATGGGAACCCATGAAAGAGACACCAAATCCATCCAGGAGGGAGCAAGAAAGACAGAGTTGCCATGTATGGTTGTGCAGGTTGCATACTGCAAAAACCAGGGCACCCCCTGGAGTTGTGCTATGCAGAGACCTAGGCCTTCTAGGCCAGCAGCCTTGGAAGTGCTGTTGCTGTTTCACTCCAAGCCTCAACCCCCAATCCCATCTATCTACCTGGTCCCAGGGGGTCTTTCTTCTCTGGCTCCTCTCCTCTTTGAGAATTCTTTTGTCCAGCCTTCCAGAGGTTTCTTTAGGAAAACTCCCCAGGAGTTCTTGCTGTCCCCTTTCTCCTGCCAGCTCTATAAAGCAAGCTGGCTTCTCTCAGAGGTTTACATTTTGGGGAAGTGTGATTCATGGGGAAAGAACTCTTTCCACAGCTTTCTAACCTTTGATGTGACCCCCCAAAACCTGTGGCTGATACAGAGTGATCTAAATCTCACAAAGCTCATAAACCCAAGAGCCACTGCACTGGGCCGTGAAAAAAGCCTCTGGCTGACCAGTGTCTGCCACCAGCTGCAGGAATGCTCCTCTATCCCACCCTGCACCAACAACCTCTCCCAGGACTCCTCACCCTCCTGGCAGCTTCTGTGGGGACAATGAGCCAGGGACCCAGTGGCTGTGGGGGGAGGTTTGCAAAGCCTCCATGGCCTCTCAGTCCATAGAGCCTCTGCCACCTTCTCACCCCCCAATTCTGGGAAGAAAGCCCTCTGTTGTTGAGCAAGAGGGGGAAAGAACAGACAGACATCTAAAATACGGCCCCCTTGATGGGAAGAACAGCTGGGACCAGAAAGATCCTTATGAATTATAGGTGACATGGCAATAGAGTCTGTGTCCACTGTGGACACAGGCCTGGCTAAAACCAAGGTTTCTGGAAGTTTTCTGTAAAGCAAAACAATATAAGTTAAATCTATTTTTTTCATGAAAACGATGTTTTTTGAAGATCAGTCTATCAGCAGCAAATTTAATGTACCAAAAACAAGGTGCCTGTTCCCCACATGCTACTCCCTGTTCTCAAGGAGAACAGAGAACAAGCGGGACGGGTAGTAACTGATGAGATCGCATCAATGAAATGCCTTCCCAGCACCTGGCTTATACTAGGTGATCAATAAATGCAGACTGTTCCCATAATGTTTTATTTTATTATTTGAGCAGTCCCTGAGAAAGGACCCGAGGAGCAGTAAGAGGGGCTGTAAAGTTTCCAGGAGCTAGTCTAAGGGCTGGCATGCCCAGGGAGGGGCCTGGAGACCTCTGGCTAGGGTTTCACTCCAGGAAGTTGGCTGACTGTGCAGAATGACATTTGTGTTCCTACCACTCCTGCTGAAAATAGCACTACCGCACAACTGGCCACGAAGGCAGAGGGGCAGACAGTGACAAAGCCAAACGGACCGCCGACTTCAGGATGCTCAGTCTGCGACTTCCCTGCCTGCTCCCCACGCTCCACAGCAAGGTGGGAGTCAAAGGCTCTCAGAACAAGGGTTTGTCACTGAGTTTAGGCCCCAGAGGCAGAAGCAGTGGGCAAGGGAGGGACATGGAGCCTGGGCTGGCCCCAGCAGCACTTTCCTGATCCACCTAGCCCTCTTGTTTCAGCAGGCAGGCCACAAGGACACTTGACCCAGACTCAAGACAAGAAGGGAGAGAGTTCTTTTCATGCCCCTCTGAGCACTGTGGGGGGTCTTGCTCCCTGAAAAGGCTTTCCAAAAATTTCTCTTCTCCCCTCCCACCCCGCTATGACTAGGGTACATCAGCAGGGTTGAAGCTGGGTTGTGGGAAGGACCAGGTCATATTCTGCAGGGGGCCACCTCACAAGCCCCAGGTGTGGTGCCAGCAACCCTCTACAATTCTGAAACTCCACTTTGGCACAGAGGTAACCACCTTCCTAACTTGGCAATGTCACACCCAATGCCTGGGAGAAATTGCCCCCCCTCCTTTGTTTTCCCCACCTCCTGTTAATCAAATGCTCCCTTTCTCCACTGAAGGGCAAACCAAAAGGACCTCCCTCCTTTTGGTGTGTGCAGGGGCTCAAGACACAGGGAGAAGCCCTCAGGAGATTCCGATCAAGTTCACTTTTACTACACATTTGAGAAGACAACTTTCCTTTTAACTGAGGGATTACCTCATTCCTAACTAAACTACATGTTTACTTGTGTTTAAATTCCAGGATTTGTGGTCAGAAGACATGAATCCTAGAGTTTGGGTCTCATCATTATTTACCCTTTGGAACCTCAGTGGATTCATTTGTGAAATGGTGATAATAATATCACTCACAAGGTTGCTGTTGAGAAGAATAAACAGCATGAGGTATGAGAAAGTGCTTTCCAAAGTGTAGGGTGCCGCATAATAGTAATAATAATATTATTATTATTATTAAATTGCCGCAAGTTTATAAAACCAGTCACTGTCCTTCAGAAATACTCCCAATGCCTGCATATATTTTCCAGGGAAACACCAGTAGAGACTTCCAGATGGGAGTCTATACCCTCCAAACTCTGTAGTCCTGTAATGGGCTAGGGCCAGGGTGGGAAGGCCAAGGGGTGGAGGTGGGGTGGGGTCAGCCCCCATCATCATCATTCGGCCTCCAGCAAGGACAGTGATTATAAGCCCCCTAGGAAAGATCAAGATTCTTTCTCTAGGAAGAATGTGCTTCTGAGGGATTACCTCATTCCTTCAGAGCCAAGGAGACACAAAGAAATGGCTAAGGAGCCAGCCCCAAGTCACGTGGCTTTCCTAGAGCCAACCCCGTAAGTACAGCCATGAGAGCAAATTGCTGAAACGGGCCAGGCCCTAAAGTCGAGTCTGGGGTCCTCCCTCAAACCCAAAAGCCTGGCTCAGGAGGGGCTAGGATGACAGAAGCCCCAGTAACAGCTGCTGTTTACTGAGCCCGGCAAGGTGCTTCACCTCAGATATCCCTTTTCTCTCATCTGGCCCTCATTGCAGCCCTGCGAGACAGAGGTTATTATGCCATTTCTCAGATGAGACTCTGACTGTATGTCATTTTCCGGAGGTTGCTCATTTAGTAAGTGATAAAACTGGATAAGATTTGAACAAAGGCTTGAGTGGGTCCAAAGCTCATAACCACCCTTCCCATGGCTTCATCTGGGGATAGCCCAAAATGCTGGGGTGGGGGAAGAGACAGGGGGGTGGTGGGCTAGGTCCTAGGTGGGGTTCTCAACTACCCTGAGGAGAGAGCCTCAGAGAAAAAGGAAAGTTGTCTACTCAGCTGCTGCAGTTCTAGACACCCGCCAGTCTTGCATGCACCAGACAAAGACTGCAGGGCTGCCCTGTCCTTGCTCCTGCTGGCAGAAGGGTCAAGGTTGGCTTGCTCCAGAGCTTGGCTTTGAGCCCAGGGGAGGCACTGGTTGCCCCAGAAGAGAGAGATGGCAACTGCTACACTTCCCTTCCTGCTCCCTGCAGAATGACAAGGGCACGATTGTGAGGCCAAAGGACCCCGTCCTTGGAGTGCAGGTTGGGGGGAGAAAGGTGCAGCTCTTTCATCAGACTGCTAAGTCACCTTCCAGGGTGGGGGGTGGCAGGCTCTCCTCTGCTCAGAACCTCTCACCTCTGTCCCTGTTGACTCCTAGGAAGGGGTGGGGGCAAGGTGGCCCAGACTGGGGCAGAGGATAAAGAAATAAGGACCAAATCCTGTGGTGTTTGTAGGGATGGATCACACCAAAGGCGTTTTTCTGTCCCTTTATTATAAGTCATATGGACACATTACAGAAAATTTGGCAAATAAACAATTATCTGTAATTTCACCATTATAACATAACCACTAGGGACATTCTCAATGTTTCTCTTCCCCTTCTCTCCCACCTCTTTATTTTTTAAAAATTTAGTGACTGTAGTTACGCCATTTCCCGAATGTGGATCTAGATTTTCCCACCACTTGTCAGGATGTGACATCATGCTTGTCACTCCAAGCCACTGTGCAGTCTGCCTGTACTTTTTTGGCTTTGGGTGAGTCCATCCACCAGGTAGGTGGAGTCAAAGGCTTTTACCTCTATTTAAGAACACTTGTATTTGAAGTCTCACAAAAGGAGAAAAATGGAATCACAGTCAAGCCTTTAACAAAGGCTTACATAAACTCAGAACTGGTCCAGAAAACCTAGGCAGCCCTTGGTTGTGGCATATTGGGGACGGAGCCTATGAGTTGGGGAGGCCACACCCTGCCTCTTGCCTTCTTGACCCTTAAGGACCTGGGCTCTCAGAAACAGCTCGGAGTTGCCAGGAAAGATTGATTTGGGGTTATTAGAAACCCAAGAGCCTCTCTCATCTGCCTGCTGTCCTTTCCAGAGCCTTCTGGTACTTGCCAGAGGCCGGCCTAGGTAAAGCAGCCCTGAAACTTCCCTGGCCCACTGCTTGGAGTGCATGCAGCACAGACCTCAATCCTCACCTGTCTTCAGGCCAGGTCTCCACCCAGGGATACTCTCAAACAGATACTCTGAGATTTATTCAATATTTTTCAAGGGGCTACTGGAGCATCCTTTGAGATCTGTTGTAAACAGGAAGAAACCACCCTTGCTCCTGGACGTTTATGTTCTAGTGACCGGAAGAATTCAACCTGAGGGCAGCATGTATAATGATGAATGACTTCTCACTTTAGAGTCAGACTTACCTGGAGTTGAGTACCTCCCCCTGGCTTCCCTCTACTTATTTAACAAGTAAGTTACTTTAACCTTTCTAAGCCTCAGCTTCTTCATCTGCAGAATGGGGTTAATCTAATTTACCTTGCAGAGTTGTGGTAAGGATTAAAGATAATATATGTAAAGTGCCAGACATTTGGCAGGCTTTCAGTGAAGTTGGTTATCATTAAAGCAGCACAAAACACGTGTAAAATGCTAAAGGGACACCACATAAAACAAGAAGGTCAGAGCACTGAGGGGTGAAGGGGCAATCAGTTATTCCAGGGCAGAAATTTTCAACCTTGGCTATGCATTAGAGTCACCTGGAGATTAAATTAGGCTGATACCCAGGACTCACCCTGACCAATTAAATCAGAATGGAGTCCAGGCATGGACATATGTTTTTAAAATTCCCTAAGTGATTCTGGATGTTTTCAGGGTTGAGAACCACTGCTCTCAGAAGTGTTTTGGAATGTAATTTGGAAAGGAAATCAGTACGTATTGAGTTAATATTCTAGTTGCTTTCACAACTGTTAGCTCATCTAGTTCTTCCAATAATCACTTGAAGCAGGTACTTTTAATCCCATTTGAAACAAAAGGAAAAAGAAGTTTAGAAAGGCTACACAGGGCCTTACGTTGAGCCTGTAATCCTAACACTCTAGGAGGCCAAGACAGGTGAATCTCCTGAGCTCAGGAGTTCAAGACCAGCCGGAACAAAAGCAAGACTCTCCTCTCCTACTAAAATTAGAACAATTAGCCTGGCACTGTGGCAGGCGCCTGCAATCCTAGCTACTTGGGAGGCTAAGGCAAGAAGATTGCCTGAGCCCAAGAGTTTGAGGTTGCTGTGAGCTATGATGCCATGACCCTCTACCAAGGGTGACAAAGTGAGACCCTATCTCATAAAAAAAAAAAAAGAAAGAAAGAAAGAAAAGAAAGGTTACATACAGAATTGCACTGAAAGGGAAATCTGCCTACCACCCACCCAGCCACTTCCACTGCATGGCAACCCAGAGCATTGTCCAACAGAAACCACAATGGGAGCCATGTGTACAGTTACACATTTTCTAGTAGCCACATTGAAACCGTAAAAAGAAACAGGTGAAATTAATTTTAATAATATATTTTATTTATATTAGCCCAGCATATCCATATTACCATTTTAACGTGTAATAAGACAAAATTTTTTGAAACTTATTAGATATATTTTACATTACCCTTTTCATACTGATTCTTCAAAACGGATGTGTATTTTACAGTACAGCACGTCTCAACTGGGACCTGCCACAAAGGCTCAATAGCCACAGGGGCTGGTGGCTAGCATATTGGACTATCTGAAGGGACAAATGACCCGGCATGCCTCTGGGCAGACAAGAGAAGGTGGAAAAGATCCATGTGGGTGTGGACAGGTAGTGGGGACTGAGCAGTTTCAGGTTAGCCAAGAGGCAGTAGGGAGTAATCACAGTTTCTTGAGTGAGAGAGTGCCTAAGACAGCACTCTGATGGCTAAGGAGTTTGGAGGCAGCTCACAAGCTAGAATGAGAAGTCCAAGGACAAGGAGTCCCTAGCAGGGCACTAGCCTTAGAAATGGGACTAGGACCCTTGGCCCCTACCCTTACCTGAGGCTAGAAGAGAGCCCAGAATTTACCTTGCTGGGGAGGTGGGCAGGTCACTGAGGCCCTGCTTGGGAGAAGGGGGACGTAGGGGATATTTTACGGTTCCTTCAGCTCCCCACTCACGGAAGCAGACTCACACCAGATCCCTCTCCCCCACCACTCCTGCAGCCCATAAAGGGTAATGAAGCTGAAGTTAAAATAGTCACATGAAACTCACTCATTTGAAAGGGCACCTGCTTAAAGGCCAAATTTCCTGAGCCCAGGTTTATACATTAAGCTACAGAAAGACCTAATTAATTCAGACCCCACTCTGAATTTGGGATAAATTCTGCCTCGGGCTGGTCTAAAGTCTTTCCTTTTCCACTATCTATGAAGAAACGGTTTGCTAAGCAAATAAATAGTGCAGACCAGATTACAGAGACAGGTCTGGATTACTTAACTGTTTTTAAGAACTTTAAAAATCGCTTTAGCATCCTCATTCCCAGAAAGTTAATGAGATCATTATAGGTGGTCCTTATCTATTTATTTCAATGTTTCATTTTAAAAGTCCCTTTATACCCATTAGTTGATGTGACGCTTAGGTGGGGATCCTGTTATTTTTCAGTCTCTACCAACTAAGTGCCTGGCACATAGTAGGTACTTTGTAGTGAACGAATGAACGTAGGCATGGCAAATAACATCAGTCCCTTCTTACAGGTGATAAAACTGAGACTCAGAGGAGTTATTTATAACCTATCCTATCAATGCCAAGAGCTGGACCAGCCCCATGGCTAGCTAGTAGTGACATCAGGGTTTGAACCAATGCTTGTTTGGGGGGGTCTCTTCACTCTATTATCCTGCTACTAGGACTGCTGGTCCATAATAGCTTATTATCTAAGTGGGAAGAATAGCCTATTCTTAGGAACAACAACAAAAAAGTCCACCTTTTCTTTTGTAAGTTCCTCTTTTCCCAGACAAGGGAATCAGTAAGTTCTGGGACTTGTGCCTCCCCACTACCCAGCTGCAGTCCCCTTCTAGGCAGCATGGCTCTGACATAGGTCTCCTGATACATGTGGCCCCTGGGTGTCAGGTCATGGGGGGTAGGAGGCAGAGCTGGAAGAAATTGGGACTGGTACAACCGATCTTGGCCTGGTTCCTCCAGGGAGTGTTTCCCAAGGCACAGACTTTCCCAGGAAAGATGATCTTTGTCCTCTAGGCCTCCCCTTCCTCCAGATCTAGGGAACTGGTCTCCTCTATCCCCAGTGAGGGGTAGGAAGAGACATCCACGATCCATTGATTGCTGTCTCTCCTTGCCCTTTGTTCTGGAGGCTCTGCTGCTTGGAACACTACACAGGGAAAATTCCCTGACCGTGAGATCTGCAGGCTACAAGGTCCCGGGGGAGGGCCAGCGGGGGGGCTCTTTTGAGCTGCAGCTGGAAAGAGGGGTTGGGTTTCAGTGGAGCTGGGGGAAAGCAGCCTGCCTTCCCGGCGTGAGGGAGCCGGCCAGTGGTGCCGACAGCTTCCTGTCGAGAGCTGGGGGCCCACGTGACTGCTCCCCACTCTGTGGATTAGGGGGTGAAAGGCCCAAGAGGAAGGGAGAGCAGGAGGGGCGCTCAGATCTGAGATGCTATCTGGCCAGGCTGAGGGAGTGGGAGGCAGAGCACCAAATCCTTTTTTGCTAAATGAATTCGACAGGCTCCCTGTCACTTGGTCCAGTGAGCCGCCTGAGCCTGGGGAGGGAGGTGTAGGGGGGGCAGTGAGGCTCGGCACCAACTGGGGCCATGGGCTGTTTGTTTAAAATCCCTTGCCCGCCATCCTGGCCACACACATCCCACAGTGCCTGACAGGGAAGGGATATAGTAGCTGCAGACCTGCCTGGAGACGAGAGGATGGGATCTGTCACAGAGCAGATGGATGGCTCCACTGAAGGGTGTGGACCCTCCCTGGCCAGAGAACTGGGCCTCTGACCAAAGTCATCCTGACCAGGGACATCAGGTCTAAAGAGGCCCCATTCTGTTCAACAAGCATTGATTGAGCACCTACTGTATATGGAAATGGGCACAGAGATAAGTCAGAGGCCTGCCTTTAGGAGACAGACAAGATGATAAAGCTTGAGTGTAACAGGGTGCAGCAGGCACAGAGGAGCTGGGCACTCCAGGGAGCAGCTGGGGTTCGGGAAGAGCTTCCTAGAGGACAATAAGGAGATGAGGTCCCTAAGGATCCAGGTGGTGGGTTTCTGGGGACAGTTGCAGTTTCTACCTTGTGGGCAGGGCACCTCTCCTTCTGTATACCTGCCCAGCCACAACAGTCTAAGAGGTGGCCTAGAATGTCACAGATCTGTGGGAGGAGTAGAGGACCCACTGGGCAACACCTGATGGCTTTCCAGAGGGTTGTAGGCCTTGCTGGGTTTTTCAGGTCAGCTGAGCTCACCAACTCTCCCCCCCACTCCCCGTTCATCCTGTATACTCCCTGTGGAAGGTGGCATGGGTGTCAAGGAGAAGGAGGGGGCTGCCATGCAGCCCACCAGGTGCAGGCCTCCCCCTTTCCTACTCTCAAAGGAGGACCAACAGCCCAGTGCAGGCAGACATCTCCCCAACTTCTGAGTGTATGTGCTGCCAAGTCCCTCTGCAGCACGCTGGAGCCTTGGCCTCTACCCCTTAGGGATTTCTGGTGTAGCTCTGTCTGCCCTGTAGGTGATTTTTGTTCCAAGGTCTATCTCTATTGTTTACATAGCTCAGAGTTCCGTGGAGTTAGAAAAACATACTTTCCTTTCCACTAAAGGTGTTATAAAAAACAGCCGGTCTTAGGAGGGCAGAAGGAAAGGCCACGTGCACCATAGGCACCTTATTCTGACAGGCCCATCCGGTGTCTAGGGCCTCTCTGTCATGCTCTCCCCAGAGCTGGCTCAACCCCACAGCCCTAAGACTCTGAGGCAGCTGGGTTCTGGACCTCTCCCTGGGAGTTCTGGTCTAAGCATGGCCTTGTCCTTGCCTGAAGTCCTACGGGTCGGGATGCCACAAAAAGAGGGGCCAGTGGAAAGCGGCTCCTCTCCAATCTGGCCACCAGCTACCACCCCAAGGAGGATGAGGGAAGCTGATGCTTGGATGTTTAGCAGGCAGGAGAATGGGAGCATGGGGGTGGGAAGAGGAGTGGATAGGAAGGAGGGGAATCTCCCCTCCCTCTCCTCTCTGAGCAACTAGCCCTGGTGCTAGGAGCAGAGATGTTCAGACCAGATTTATCAGAAGGGGACAGTGACCCACTGGGGCAGTGCAGAGGTGGTGTCTGAGCCCAAAGGCAGTTAGAGACACTTGTTATATGGGGCTTAGGGGGTGGGCAAATGCCATAGCTTGCCTGGAAAGTTGGGGACCTTTGACACAAACTTCTCTGGGGGTGAGGCTAACCAGATCCTTTGTCTTAGGAGGAGGGGAGGAGGAGCAAGGTTCCTGTGGCTGAGTAGGGCTGGCAGCACCAGCACTGTCCTCTCACCTTTAGGAGGGACTAGCAACTCCTCCCTACTGTTAACCAGCACCTTTTCTTTCCGTCTCTTTTGCACACATCTTACCACTTCTCTCTTGCTTAGTTTAAGAGCCATTCAGATGCAGCAAACAGAGGTCTGGGTGTGCAAGGCTCTGCTGACTATTCTTCAGGGTCCCTCCTAAAGACTTGGGTCGACCCCCCCCCCCAATCTCACTCCTGCATATTGTTTCCTCTTTCCTTCTACCTACCTGTGACTTCTCCTTTCTCCATCCTTCAGCCTCTGTTTCACCAGCACATTCTTCCTGTGGCTTTCTGAGTCTTCTGCACTTACCCTCTGCAGGTCACTCATCCCTACCCACCAGCCAACAAGCTACAGGTCAGTCACTTCACTTCCCTGGGCCTCAGTTTCTTTTCTATTTTTTTTTTTTTTAGGTTACAATGTTCGAATTTATTAGGTACGTTCCTGTTGCAGTTGTGTCCATATACCCTTCCATTGTGCCCATTAGGTGGGAGCACACCAATCTACTTTCCTTCCCTCCTCTCCATTCCCCACAACTTGAATTGAATTGAGTTTTTCTCTTGTGCGGGTGTGTATTAGTTCACCTACTGGCTTCATATTAGTGTTAAGTACATTGATACTTGCTTTTCCACTCTTGTGATACTTTACTAAGAAGAATGTGTTTCAACTCCATCCACGTTAATACAAAAGATGTAAAGTCTCCATCTTTTTATGACTGCATAGTATTCCATGATATACATATACCTCAGTTTGTTAATCCATTCCTGGGTTGGGGGGCATTTAGGTTGTTTCCAAATCTTGGCCATTGTAAATTGAGCTGTGATAAATAGTCTAGTACAAATGTCCTTATGATAAAAGGACTTTTTTTTTTTTCGGTAGATGCCTAGTAATGGGATCTAGGCATTGACCCCTAGGCATTGATTGTGGGGTCAAATGGAAGGTCTACTACTATGAGGATGCTCCATATTTCTTTCCACAAAGGTTGTATTAGTTTGCAGTCCCACCAACAGTGTGAAGTGTCCCTTCTCTTAACATCTGTGCCAGAATCTGCAGCTTTGAGACTTTGTGATGTGGGCTATTCTCACTGGGGTTAGGTGATATCTCAGGGTGGTTTTTATTTGCCTTTCTGTAATGATTAGGGACAATAAGCAATTTTTCCTATTTCTGTTGCCCATTTGTCTGTCTTCTTCAGAGAAGGTTCCATTCATGTCTCTTGGCTGGGCCTCAGTTTTCTTGTCTGTAAAATGGTAGAAGTAGTGGGTAGGGGCGGGTTGTCTAATGGTCTTGAGAGTCCCTGCCAGCCCTTCTCCCTAAGATTCAAAGTATCTACTTATTGATGCCCTTGTGTCTGAGCAGACCTTATTTTTAAAAAAAAGAGAGAGAGAAACTTCTTAGTATGTGCACTTGGACCCGACCCCCTTTACCCCAGGCCATCCTACGGCTGATCCCTTTACTGATTCAAACTGCTTTGGGTCAAAAAACAGGATGGGGTGCAGCAGAATGGTGGGAAACAAGGCAGCAGGATGGAATGGAATGAGCCTTCAGCCCTACCGCTCTCTCTTCATTCCTTCAGATATTCTTGAATTGTGAAAAATTCCCAAATGTTTCTGAGCCAAGAATCCCCCAAAGGAGTGGCTCAGTGTCTGGGGTTACAGAGACTTTGTTACTTCAGCAAAGCATACTACAAGCCATTTACTGGTTTAATTTAATTATTTATGATAACACTTCAGAGCAAAAACTACACTTGTCAAAATAAAGGGGACTTTGTGCTGCAATGACCCAGATTTTATTGTTGTATTACCTAATGCACCGAAACCTGGTAATCGGCACCAGATCGCCCTGCGACTTGGGCAACTCAGCACCGGCTGAGGAGGACTGAAGTGGATTATTGCTTCCTGGGGGAATCATTTTAAACCTTTCTAACAAAAAGGCATTCTGATTCCATCTTCCCACTAGAGTCACATCTCCTTCTTTTCCCAAAATAACCTGGTTTCTGCACATATTTGGCTGTTAGCCATTTCCTATATGCCCTTGGGGAACCTCCCTTCCTTTGCTCATGCAGCCCTTCAGCCTAGGAAGCCCTCTCCCCAGCCTGACTAGATGAATAGTTCCTAAACCTGTCCACACTACGGGTTCCCCTGGCATTCAGATTCCTGGGATCCTCCCTGAAGAACTCCCACTGAGCTCAAGTAATCCCCACCACCACCACCAGGAAGCTCCTGGCCACTCTCCCTGTTGAGCACCTCGCCCGTCCTCTGCTCTCTTCTGGACAGCCCCTACTCCATGGATCCACCTTCCACCTGGGCAACTCTGTGCCCCCAGCCCAGCTGAGTGTGTGCCCATGTGGGAGTCCAGTAAAGGGCGACTGGTGGAGTGTTGGACAGGACTCCAAGGAACTAGGAGCTTGCCTGAGTTATGCAGACCAAGTCCAAGGCACCAACTCCTGCTCCCACCCAGCACCAAGCCCCTCTCCTCCCGACTTGATCCCTCTAGGATCACATTCTTCCTTTGGCAGAAATGGCTTTTTTGGCCAAAAGACCTTTGAGAGTGAGAAATGTTCAGCTACACTGTGTGAAAGGGCTCAGAGAGACATGAGTTTCACAGCAGGGTACAATGGCATGTAACCTGGCCTCACCATTCACAATAAGCCTGGCAGGTCCAGTGTGGGATACTCACTAGGCCTCCCCTGAGTCCCAATGCCAACAGGTTCTCTCGATACCTGACTGCCTCCCTCAGCCCTGACCCACCATTATTCACAGCAGTGACAATGGTGATGACAGCCCAGATGACCTGCAGCCAAATCTGGTGATGAGCACCCAGCAGTAAAAAAAGCTTAGTGGTAGAAGGCCCCATTCGTCCATGCGTCCATCCACACAGCTATTTGTTGTGAAGTCAGGAGGCCCAGTCCCTGCTCTTAAGGTGCTTCTGATTTAGCTGGCGAGGCAGAGAGTAGTTAGAATTCTAGGGACGCCGTCTTACTGTCCATCCTTAACTATTCCATGTGCACTAAGAAGAGTTTCCCCCAGCGTTGGGACTTTGCACGTGCAAAGCACTTCCCATGTGAGCTGGGACTCCTCCCAAGGAGAGGAGTGTTCCTCAGTTCCGCTGTCTCTACACCAAGCTGGACCAAATGGACTCTGAGGTCCCTTCCTGCCCTAGTTGAGGTGGGTTTGTTCAAGAGGAAGATGTTTGCTAAGGAGCTAGGAATTTGTAAGGAAGACCCAATGAACAACAGTTATAGAGAGCTTGGGAATCACCCAAACCAATGGTTCCCAACCCTGGCTGTACACTAGAAGTCACTTGAAGGATTTGGGGGAAGAAATGGCAATATCTGGGACCCAACTGAGCAGTTTTTGTTGTGGTGGTTGTTGCGGTTTTTTTTTTTTTTTTTTGAGACAGAGTCTCACTTTGTCCCCCTGGGTAGAGTACCATGGCATCATAGCTCACAGCAACCTCAAATTCTTGGGCTCAAGTGATCCTCTTGCCTCAGCTCCCCAAGTAGCTGGAACTACAGGCGCCTACCACGATGCCTGGCTAGTTTTTAGATACAAGGTCTCGCTCTTGCTCAGGTTGGTCTCAAACTCCTGAACTCAAGCAATCCGTCCACCTTGGCTTCCCAGAGTGCTAGTATTATAGGTATGAGGCACCATCCTGGCCTGAACAGTCATCCTTAAAAGCTCCTCAGATGACCCTATTGTGTGGCCAGGGCTGACAGCCATTGATCTAACAAACCAGTCTCTTCCATGTTTGAGGGAACTGAAGCACGGGTGGTGTAACTTGTGTAGAAGCACGTGAAGAAAGTGCAGACACCAGGTGCCAAAGCCCCTGCCTTCCTGGATACCCCATTCTTCTCCATGTCTTCATGGATGGTTAGTTCTTTCTCTCTCAACTCACCTCCAAACAGATCACCCTGTACTCTTTTGAGGACAGTTCCAAGAGCTGCCTGGCCCTTTGATGTGTCCTTTCCCAGTGACTAGAGGCAAAGGGACAGGCGGGTAGCAAACAGGTGAGGCAGGGGCCCTAGATCCAGGGAGGGCTTTCAGCAAAGTAGATGGTGATTGTTTGCCTTAAACAAACAGGGCTTGTTCCAGGAAGACATCTGTCTGCATGGGGCAGCAGCGCCATCCATCATGGTAGCTCCCCGGTCGGGGGTGAGAAGTCAGCCTTTCAGGGCCCCAGCCCACAGGGAGGGGCTTAGGGGCTGCTCCCCCAGGACCAGTGCCGAGAAGATGTCAGGAAAGCTAATGAGCAACCAGACAGCTGCAGCCTGTTACAGAACGCCCGAGGCTGCTGTAACTGAGCCCTTCACATATACAGCACAGTCAAATAAACAGCATCCTCCCACCCAATGGCAGGTCCCTCCAGGGCCAGGCTGGTCCAGCCCAGCCCAGCCCAACTCTGCCAGCTGCCCCTATTCCTGCCCAGCCCCACCCCTGTGCCTGGGAAAGGAACACTGTCCCTCCACGCCTCCCTCCTTCCTTTCTGGACATGAATAGATATGGCTAGAAGAGATGGGTGCAGCCAGGTTCTCGAAATAGAGAACAACCACCTACCTCAAAATAGTGACAGCTGTAGCTCTGTCACAAACCCTGTCACCTGCCTTGGTTCCTCTGGGTTTCAGAAAATAAGGAAGGCACTGTGGGTCCCTGGAGAACCTCGATAGGACACATCCATCCCCGGGTCAGAACTTCCCGAAACCACACAGCACCAGCCTGAAAGGCCCAGTCCCTGTCCCTCTGTTCCTACTCCTCCTTCAGCTAGAAGGGTACCAGCTCTGTCACACCTTAAAGTCTCATCAGGCAGAGCTCACTGTTCGGGTCATGCTTCTAGGAGGGCTCTTAGCCCAGGAGAAACTGGGGCCCA
This sequence comes from Galagoides demidoff, assembly GCA_963574575.1. Classification (NCBI taxonomy): domain Eukaryota; kingdom Metazoa; phylum Chordata; class Mammalia; order Primates; family Galagidae; genus Galagoides; species Galagoides demidoff. The sequence goes on along the minus strand of CAUYQV010173569.1, from coordinate 4,813 downwards.
GGCGCCCCACCACACTGAGCTCCTCCAGAGCAGAACCCAGAGTTTATTCACATGTGATCCTTAGAGGCCAGCAGAGTGTGCGACCTTGGACAGCCAAATAAAGTATGTGTTGTATTCACCCTCCTTAGGGACACACCCACCCTTCAGGATCCCTGAGGTGCCTAGGGCAGCCCATGGCCGTGCTCAGAGTGAGCCATCACACAGCAGTGCTGGAAGTGAGAGGCCAGGTCATGGGGCTGTCCTCAGGGGCAAGGAGGGGTGCTTTAGGTCCATTTCTACAGAAGATATCTGATCACTGGAAGTCTAATATGAAAGTGGAGAAGGTGATGCAGGAAGGCAAGACAGGATCGGAGGCAGCGCCGCTCCTCACCGGGGCATCTCCCCTCCCCACACCAGATTTCATCAGGGTGCCTCGCCTGCTCACAGTGAGCCCACCTCACCGCAGCACCTTGCAACCTACCCCAACATGCTTCAGCACAGGCATCCTCAAACTACGGCCCACAGGCCACAGCAACCCGCCTAGGACATTTATCCAGCCCGCCAGGTGTTTTTGCCGCCTCTGCCTGTCCTGCTTAGCAGCCGACTTGTCCTGGGGCCCACAGTCTGGTCCTCCACCAGTCAGGGACAGTGAACTGGCCCCCTGTTTAAAAAGTTTGAGGACCCCTGTCCTAGACACACAGCATCTGGCGCGTGGCACGCTCTGTAAGGCAGGGTGTACCAAGCAGAGGCCACCCATCTCTCCTCCCACTGGCAAAGAGGGACCTGAGACCAAGCAAATGGAATGGGTTTCTGTATGCTGCAGGTAGAAGCGTGGGCCAAGTGTCAAACCTTACTGATGTAGATAGAGTACCTGTGTATGTGTGTGTGTGAAGTGACATCTACTGAACATTCCTTAGTTTCCACAGGCATTGCACTGGGTGCTTTATATAAATAAACACATTCAATATTTATTGACTCCTGGGGAGATGGTATAATTGAACTCAATTTCACTTTTTTTTTTTTTTTTTGAGATAGCAGCTCACTCTGGTGTTCTGGATAGAGTGCTATGTCATCATCATAGCTCACAGCAACCTCATACTCTAAGGCTTAAGCGATCCTCTTGCCTTAACCTCCTGAGTAGCTAGAACTACAGGCATGCACCACCAGGTCCAGCTAGTTTTTTCATTCTTAGTAGAGCCAGGGTCTCACTCTAGCTCAGGCTGGTCTCAAACTCCTGAGCTCAAGCAATCCACCTGCCTTGGCCTCCCAGAGTGCTTGGAGGCATGAGCCACCAAGCCCAGCCTAACTGAACTCATTTTAGGTAAAGAAACTTGAGACTTATCCATGGTCACATAGCTTATAAACTGTGGATCTGGAATTTGAACCCTGGTCTTCCCACCCCCAAAACCTGTCACCCTGCACCATAGACAGCCTTTCCCTGGGCTGACAGTGGGGAAGGCAGCACAAGCCATATGCAGTGGATAGGCCACACAGACTGTGATTAGAATTGGTTATAAACTGGTCTCAGGTTTCTAAGCACTCACATGTGTGCTGTCCTCAGGCTCCTTCCTCCCCACATTCTCTCCCAACCCTGAACCCCAGGTCAGCTTCTTCAGTGTGGTCTTCCCCATCCCCCTATCTCCTAGACCTGCCACTGGGACTGCAATACCAATATCCAACCCCGACCACTTCTGCCATCTTTTTTGTCCCTGCTTCCTTTCTCTTTCTGAGCCTTACAGCCTACAGAAGGGGTTCAAGGTCTTGCTGTCCAATGGATTGCCTCCTCTCTCTTCTCTCTGCTCCCTCAACAGTAGAAACATTGGAAGCCCAGCGCCCGTAGCACAGTGGTTATGGCGCCAACCACATGCACTGAGGGTGGTGGATTTGAGCCCGGCCCAGGCCAGGCCAACTAAACAACTGCAACAAAAAATAGCCAGGTATTGTGGCAGGAGCCTAGTCCCAGCTACTTGGGAGGTTGAGGCAAGAGAATCGCTTTTAAAAAACCCAAGAGTTGGAGGTTGATGTGAACTGTTAAATTAAATAAATAATAGGGCGGCGCCTGTGGCTTAGTGAGTAGGGCGCCGGCCCCATATACTGAGGGTGGCGGGTTCAAACCTGGCCCTGGCCAAACTGCAACAAAAAATAGTTGGGCATTGTGGTGGACACCTGTAGTCCCAGCTACTTTGGAGGCTGAGGCAGGAGAATTGCCTAAGCCCAGGAGTTGGAGGTTGCTGTGAGCTATGACTTGACAGCACTCTACCAAGGGCAATAAAGTAAGACTCTGTCTCTAAAAAAATAAATAAATAAATAATAAACATTGGAAAGGTCAGGGCAGAGATGTGTCTTCTATAGCTCAGAAAACTCCACAGGGTCTGTCACTGTGTCTGCTATAGAGGGCTGAGGGATACATTTGTGTAAGCTGCTTAGAATATAGAGGTGCTCAGCTGAGTCGCCAGGTAGGGGTTACAATTCCCACTCCCACAGAGATACTGTCCACTTACTAAGCCAGGCACCTATAGGCTCTATCTCCCAGGGATGGGGGTGCTTTTTCCCTAACTCACATGAATGTGCTATTTACTATATGCTGAAGGTGCTGCGGATGCTGTGATCACACCTCACTGAACAAATGAGCCAATGGATAAATCCAGCCTATCTTCTATATCTTAGCCATAGCAGGGGGCACAGACTCTCACCCTCTACTGCCACCCCTACTCCATCACACTTGTGTTTCTGAAGCTACCCTTCCCACTTTCTCCCTGCATTCTGAATACAAATTGTTCTTTCCACTTTGCCAAAACCATCCCCATGGCTCGGCGCCTATGGCTCAAGTGGCTAAGGCACCAGCCACATACACCTAAAGTGGCAGGTTCGAATCCAGCCTGGACCTGCCAAACAATAATGACGGCTGCAACCAAAAAATAGCCGGGCGTTGTGGCAGACGCCTGTAGTCCCAGCTACTCGGGAGGCTGAGGCAGGAGACTCGCTTAAGCCTAGGAGTTGGAGGTTGCTGTGAGCTGTGATGCCATGGCACTCTACCCAGGGGGACAGCTTGAGGCTCTGTCTCAAAAAAAAAAAAAAAACCATCCCCACTGGGACACCCAGAGGCTACTGTGTCTCCCATGAGGCCTTGCTCTCCCTCTTCTCCCCCTACTTCTTTTTTAGGGGGTGAGATTATTCATATTTATTTAAAGTTGTTTAAATTATGGTAAAATATACAGAACATAAATTTTACTATCTTTTATTTGTTTATTTTAGAGACAGACTCTCATTCTCTCACTCAGGCTAGAGTGCAGTGGTGTGATTATAGCTCACTGCAGGTTCAGACTCCTGGGCTCAAGCGATCCTCCTTCTTCAGCCTTCCAAGTAGCTGGGACTACAGGTGTACACCATCAGTCCCAGATAATTTTTAAAATTTTTTTGTAGAGGCCAGGCATGGTGGCTCTCACCTGTAATCCTAGCACTCTGTGAGACCAAGTCAGGTGAATTGTTTGAGCTCAGGATTTCGAGATCAGCCTGAACAAGAATGAGTCCCCATCTCTACTAAAAATAGAAAAATTACTGGGCATTGTGGCAGATGCCTGTAGTCCCCAGCTACTCAGGAGACTGAGACAAGAGGCTCGCTTGCTTGAACCAAAAGAGTTTGAGGTTGCTATGAACTAAGATGACTCTACAGCACTCTACTCAGGGCAACAGAGTGAGACTCTATCAATAGATAGATAGATAGATAGATAAAAAATTTTTTATAGAGATGATGATTTCATTGTGTTGCCCTGGCTTATCTTAAACACTTGGCTTTGTAGGATCCTCCCATCTCAGCCTCTTAAAGTGCTGGGATTACAGAAGTGAGCCACCATGCCTGGCCCAAAATTTACTATTTTAACCATTTTTAAGTGCACAATTCAGTGGCATTAAATGTGTTCATTCCATGGCATTTTCTTTCAAATTAAAAGAAAAATAAATAAATGAATACATTCATATGTTGTGCAACCATTACCACAAAAATTGTTTCCAGAATTTTTTTATTTTCCAAAACTGCAACTCTGTACCCATTAAACAATATCTTCCTATTCCTTCTTCTCCTAGCCCTTGAGAACCACCATTCTACTTTCCATCTCTATAAGTTTGACTACTCCCAGTGCCTCTATAAACGGAATCGTACAGTGTATGCCTTTTTGTGACGGGCTTATTTTTACTTATCACAGTGTCCTCCAGGTCTGTCCATATTGTAGCATGTGTCAGAATTTCCTTCCTTTTTACAGCTGAATAATACTCTGCTGCATGTACGTGCCACATTTCATTATCGAGTCCTGGGTAGATGGACACTGGGTTGCTTTTTTCTTTTGTCTATTGTAAATAATGCTGCTGTGAGCATGGATCTCCCCTGCTTCTTAGCATCTTCTTTATACTTACTCTTTTTTTTTTTTTTTTTTGCAGTTTTTTTTTTTTGGCTAGGGCCGGGTTTGAACCTACCACTTTTGGTATATGGGGCCGGTGCCCTACTCCTTGAGCCACAGACACCGCCCTTTATACTTATTCTTTACTTGTTCCTTCCCTTCTGGCTGGAAACCCACATAATAGTCAACAACCACAAAGCCTGAGTTTTCTAGGACAATCCCAGTTTCATGTTTGTGTTGTTGTTGTTGTCGGCAGAATCCACAGAAAAGTCTCAAAAATTCCAATAAATTTTCTCTTTCGGCTCGGCGCCTGTGGCTCAATCGGCTAAGGCGCCAGCCACGTACACCTAAGGTGGCGGGTTCGAATCCCCAGCCCGGGCCCGCCAAGCAACAATGATGGCTGCAACCAAAAAATGGCCAGGCGCTGTGGCGGGCGCCTG
>CAUYQV010173565.1:0-22940 GCA_963574575.1 Galagoides demidoff | reverse complement strand
TCATAAAGACGAACAAATGCCTGGGGATCCTAGATCAGCTGTAGTGATGGGTCCCCTGTGCACTGTGAGAATTGCAATTACTCATGAAACAGTCAAACAGTTTCTTCTTTCTTTTATCAAAGGGATTTTTTTTTTTTTTTTTTTGAGACGGAGCCTCAAGCTATCCCCCTGGGTAGAGTGCTGTGGCATCACAGCTCATAGCAACCTCTAACTCCTGGGCTCAAGCGAGTCTCCTGCCTCTGCCTCCCAAGTAGCTTGGACCACAGGCGCCCGCCACAACGCCCGGCCATTTTTTGGTTGCAGCCATCATTGTTGTTTGGCCGGCCCGGGCTGGGGATACGAACCCGCCACCTTAGGTGTATGTGGCTGGCGCCTTAGCCGATTGAGCCACAGGCGCCGAGCCTATCAAAGGGATTTTTAAGGAGACAGAATTAGGGACTACATGAGGCGCACCTTACTTTCTAGGTTAGTGACAGGAGAATCACAGCTCACAGCTCTTGGGGCTGGGATCTTAGCGTCAGAACCATGTTGCCACTGCTGCGGGAGGGAGCAGAGCCCAGCTTCAGGGAGCTTTAGCTTCAGACCCCACTGGATCTTGAGTAGGTGTAAACAACTGGGGATGATCAAAGCATTTTCAAATCTGGTTAAGATTCAGAGTTGCATTTACACCTTAACCCATCTGTAGCCTCTAATTGTTCCTGCTCTCTGAGCCACTAGTTCTCAACCTTCCTAATGCCGCGACCCTTTAATGCAGTTCCTCATGTTGGGGTGACCCCCAATCATAAAATTATTTTCATTGCTGCTTCAAAACTGTAATTTTTGCTATTGTTACGAATCGTAAAGTAAATATCTGATATTAGGCGACCCCTGTGGAAGGGTCTTTCGACCCCCAAAGGGGTCACGACCCACAGGTTGAGAACCACTGCTCTAAGCTTTGACAACTCAGACACTTCTTCTAAAAAGGGGATTTCTAGTTCCCTTGTTTGCCTTCTTTGCACTGATTCTAGAAATTTTCTATAGACATAAAATTATTAGTGTAATAAAATACATCCTGCTCCTCCAAGCTCATAAAAACGGAGACGGAGGTGCACAGTTTTGGCCTCACTACAGAAAGTTTTCAGAGGCATACTGGCATCACCAAGCACACCAGAACATGCTCCATCGCAGACCTTTTAAAGGTCCCATGTAGCAGTTTCCACAAGACAATGGGTGTGTTAGCAGGAGGCAAGAGACGAACATACTCACACGTTCTTACAAGTAGGGAAATAAAGTCTGTGAGGACAGAGTTTTTCCATTCAGAGAGGGTATCTCAGATGGGGCTATAGCAGACACCGTACCACAGAAACACTGGGGTGATCCCATCTCTCAGGAACTCTCAGAAAATGTCCCTGCTTCCTGTTTTTATTTCACGTTCAGTTTTACTCTGGAGCAGTGATTTCTGACCGCGTCATGAGAGCATCTTGGGTGTGCCATAACAAATTTTTAAAGATTATTAATTAAAGTTTTTTGAAAGAAGTTTAAAGCACAGCAAATATATTCTTCTTTTTTTACTCTATTTTTAGATCAACATAATTTAAGTGTGCTACAGAAGTTTAACTGCAGGTTCCAGTGTGTTGTGAGATAAAGAAGGTTGAAAAACACTCTCTAGAGGGAAACGAGAATTATATGTCCACATCAGATTTATTTTATGACATTATTCTATTTCTCTAAGAATATATCTGTCTACCTGAAAAGGAGGTTCACTTACCAAGTGCCACTTCTTACTGGGGCAGTAGCTGCCTTAGTCACAGTCAGAGCACATGGGAGAAGGGGCATCTTATCTCACAAATAAAAGTTCGAAACACAATGATGTCATCTCCTTGCAAGAAAGTAATTATCATTTCATCTATAAGTACAGTGACAGTGTTTGCATGGGGATTTGAGATGATCTCAGAAAAAGCACTTGTGAACTGTTGAAATTACTGAAAGCTATTGGTAGCTATTGTTAGTGATTAATTGAGAGCAACAAAGACATAGCGGAGAAAAAGAGAGAGAGCGAGATACGGAGATAGAGACACAGAAAGAGACAGAAAAAACAGATACATATGGGCGGCGCCTGTGGCTCAAAGGAGTAGGGCTCTGGCCATATGCCAGAGGTGGCAGGTTCAAACCCAGCCCCAGCCAAAAACTGCAAACAAACAAACAGATAGACGCAGAGAGATTTTGAGATAAAACAAGAAGGACAAAACAGTTAAGATTCCTGGAGAAGCCAAGGATGAAATAATACATAAGGCAAGGATTCTGTGGTCTAAGAAATGAGAGAAGGATGTGAAAACAAGGCTGGGCTTTGTTTCTTGCCAACCTCTGAGTCCTCTCTCCCCCAAATTATTATTATTTTTCAATTCTAAGACCTTTTCAGGAAAGGCAACCTGAAAAGAACAAGAAAAGAAAGAAAGAACTAGGAATGAGTTTCCTCAGTGTTAGAAACCAACTTGGAGGAAGTGGAGAGCCTTTCACTCACTATCTCCCTCAGCCCATGTTGAGCGTCTACTGTGTGTGAAAAATGACTCTTGGCTTTTGACATGTGGCAGGAAAGCGGACATTAGGCAACAGTAAATAAGTAAAACGAGCAATAAGTGTCTTGTGAGAAATAAAAAAAGATCAGCCAGTTCACCCAGCACCAATTGTTAAATAGGAAGTCTTTCCCCCACTGACTATTTTTGATAAGTTTGTCAAAGATCAAATGACAATAAGTCGGTGGGCTCATCTCTTGTTCTCTATTCTGTTCCATAAACCTACCTCTCTGTTAAAAAACTATTTTCTTAAGTAGAAGATAAATTTCTGCATCTCGTCCTTCCTACAACTCAACAGAGTCAATACATAGTGAGGCTCTTTGGATTTTGAAGGCGATGTAACCCTCATTTTGTGTTGTTTCTTAAGCCCATTTACAAAGTGACCCAAAATGTTTTGAGTGGAGCCCTGAGCGGGGGAGGTCCCTGCAACAGATCCACGCTGCTCTGCAGGCTGCGCTGCCACTTGGGCCATAAGAGCCAGGAGATCTGGTGGTGCTGAACATGTCGGGGGCAGAGAGTGCCCCTGTGGGAGGCCTTTGAGAGGCCTTTCTACATGAATGGCAGAACATTCACTCAGGATTTTTAAAATTAATTTCTGATTAATGTGACTGACAAACAACTAGGTCACAATGTTTGCATGTGTTAAGTAGAGTCCCTCTTGAGGTTGTGTTCCACACCTGGGATGGGTGCCATATGCCCTTACATTGTGCCCATTAAGTGGGAGCTCACCCATCCCCCTCCCTCCTCCTCTCTCCTCCATCCCTCTTTATCCCTCCTTCCAACTTAAATTGATTTGAGTTTTTGTCTTATATGAATTTGTTTTAGGTAGTCTAATATTAGACTGGCTTAATATTAGCATTGAGTACATTAGATTATTTGTTTTCCATTCTTGAGATACTTTACTAAGAAGAATGCGCTTCAACTCCCACTCCTGAATAGACTGTTGGTGTATCAAGTAGACATTACCTCGTGTCCTATTTTTTATCATATTTCCTATTATTACAGTGGCTATAATTAGTATCACAGGGAAATTGTTTAGCAATAAGATCGAAAATCTTGAATTTGTCCTGACTCAGTGGATAGGGTACCAGCCCCATATACCAAGGGTGGCAGGTTCAAACCCAGTCCCAACCAAAACTGCAACAACAACAAAAACCAAAAAAATAGCCAGGCTTTATGGCGGGCTCCTGTAGTCCCTGCTACTCAGGAGGCTGAGGCAAGAGAATCACTTAAGCCCAGGAGTTGAAGGTTGCTGTGAGCTGTGATACCCTGGCACTCTATCAAGGGCAATAAAGTGAGACTCTCTCTCTCTCTCTCTCAAAAAAAAAAAAAGAATTGAGTGGGTTTATGAGTTAAAAAATAGAGAATTATAGGTATAAAAGTACTAGAATATCAGAATTGAATAAAATGAGTGCAGACATGAGTTGGGAGAAAAGTTTACTAAATACATGTTATTTATTTTACACTGTTTTGGAAAAATAAAGCTAATTCCAACAAATGAACATATTTATGTACTGGAATCACACAAAGGAATTTATTTATTTATTTATTTTTATTAAATCATAACAGTGTACATTAATACTATCATGGGATACAATGTACTGTTTCTATATACAATTTGTTAACCATCCAACTGGTTAACATAGCCTTCATGTCTTTTTCTTAGTTATTGTGTTAAGACATTTATATTCTACATTTAGAGAGATTCACAGGTACCCTTATAGGATGAACCATACGCGTGATCCCACCAATCACCCTCCCTCCACCCACCCTTCCCCCTCCTCTCCCCTCCCTCTCCCCTCTTCCCGTATTTTTGGGCTAAAATTGGGTTATAGGTTTCCTATGAAAGCTATAAATTAGTTTTATAGTAGGGGTGAGTACATTGGATGCTTTTTCTTCCATTCTTGAGATACTTACACAAATGAATTTAAATTATACCACACTAAAACAATTAAGCTGGAGTGAGAACCAATAATAATTGAGGCAAGAAATTATCTGTGACTCCTACACCAGTTGTGATTATGTGCCCTTTAAGAATTGCACTCATTCATGGAAATATGACAACTTTTCTCTTTTCTTTTATCAGAGTTATTTTTTATGAAGACATAATTGACAACTGAGGCATATCCTACTTCAAAATGCCCACCCTACAGTTTGTAATAGTTGGGATCTCAGCAGTCAGAACAGACCAAGTTTTATTTCTTGGGGGCTCAGTATAATGGTAGTTCTACAAAGCTTTAAGTCCCAGCAGATCTCGAGCGGGTGCAAAAGATTCAAAACACTTTTGATACTTCACCTGATGTGAAAGTGTTTTAAATCCTTATGTATCAGAATTGCATTTATTCCTTAAGATATCTATAGTCCTTGATTATTCTTGCTTCCTAAGGCTTGAAAACTTAGTCACTTGTAAAAAGGAGATTTCTATTTGGGTGGCGCCTGTGGCTTAAGGAGTAGGGTGCTGGCCCCATATACCAGAGGTGGTGGGTTTAAACCCAGCCCTGGCCAAAAACTGCAAAAAAAAAAAAAGGAGATTTCTATTTCTCCAGATGGGAGGGATATAATTTACCTTCTTTACACTGATCCTAGAAATTTTCTGTGGACATGAAATTAATTGTGTTATAAAGTGAATCTTGCTCCCTAGAACGCGTAAGAAAGGAGGAGATACACAAATTTGCACTCACTGCAGAGAGTTTTCAGGGACCTACCACCATCACTGACCACAGGACAGCATGCTGGCATCACGACTTTTCAACATCCTCGGTAGAAGTTCCTATTAGGCAGCCATTGTATAAGCAGGAGGCAAGACCCGAACACATTCCTAACCCCCTTGCAAGCAGAAGACTTTGAGCAAAACTTTGAGCCCTGGCATACTCACTCAGAAATGAAGTGAAAGGGGCTGGGACAGAGGAGATAGCCAAGAGGTGTCAGGAGACTCTAGGACAGGAAGACTGGGGTGAGTCTGTATTTCAGAAACTCTCAGAAAATATCACTGCCTAAAATTTGTTTCTTATGCTCATTTTAGACCCTGGTGTGAGGGAGAAAGGGGAGAGAATTGTATAATCACACTGTATTTTTCATGAAAAATATTCCATTTCACTAAGAACATGTCTACCTAAAAAGAAGGTACACACTTACCAAGTGGCATTTTTTTGAAACAGAATCTCACTTTGTCACCCTTGGTAGAGTGCTGTGGTGTCATAGCTCACAGCAACCTCAACCTCTTTGACTAAAGCGATTCTTTGGCCTCAGCCACCTGACTAGCTGGGACTATAGTTGCTCGCCACAATGCCTGGCTATTTTTAGAGTCGAGGTCTCACTCTGGCTCAGGCTGGTGCTGTACCTGTGAGCTCAGGCAATCTACCTGCCTCGCTTCCCAGAGTGCTAGGAATAGAGGCATGAGCTGCTGCATCCAGCCACAAGTGGCATTTTTTGCTGGGCATTTTGGACACCCTGACATCACCTCTCTACTGAAAAGTAATTATCATTTTATCTGTAAGTACAGTGACAGCGTTTGCTTGGGGATTTAAGATGATCTCCGAAAAACACTTGGGAAATATCCTGTCAAATAAGGTCCTTTAGATCTGAGGTCTAAGAAGACAGAAGAGGAAGGTAAAAATAAGGGTGGCTGTGTCGCTTTACAACCTTAGATTTAGGATCTGAAATCTTTGTTATGTTTCAATTCTGAGACCTTTGCACAAAAGGCAGCCTGGAGGGAAAAGAAAATAATCAAGTAGGAACAAACTGCCTTAGGGTTAGAAATGGACTTGGAGGAAGTTAAGAAAGTTTTATTTACTGTTTCCATGGGTACATGTTTAGTGACTATTAGAGGTCAGACCTGATTCTTCGTGTATGAAATTTATCAGAACATTAGACAGAAAGGCTTTGATAATAATCTGCCTGTACTGAGTTGATATTACCATTGAGAAAGATGGACATTTAGACAATGCATCTTAGGATTTTAAAGAATTGACACTCACTCGGGATATAGAGTTGCCTTTCCCATATGAAAAGCTTCTGGCAAAAAGCTACCGTCCATTACTTACAGTGTCCAAAGATGGAAGCAGCCGAAATGTCCATCAACAGATGAATGATTAAAGAAAATGTGGCATATACAAAATACACAATGAAATATTGCACAGCTACCTCCCAGGACAGAATGGGATGCTTCAGCTTTTCCCTCCTTCAGCTGAGGGAAAGTGCCCGACATGTCCAGTGAGCTACACCAGAGGGACACATTCCCTCCTGACATCAGCCTGGGGCTTGGAGGAGCTGCGAGGGAGGGTGGGCTGGGCAGTCCTTGGGGGAGGAAGAGGGAGCTGTGCTCAAGTGTGCACTGTAGGGTGTGAGGTTGCCCTGAGACACACTTGGTTTCCAACTGCCTGAGAGGAGGATCCCACAGTGGGGAGGGGACCTGGCTCCTCTCTTTTCTGTGTCACCGTCAGGGATGCGCTCATTCTGTGTGGACCAGCCATGCACACAGGCACGACCCTGCACTGTGTGAGCTCGTGTATCCAATGATGAAAGTGGCCTTGTCCCTGGAGTCCTGTGGACTGGTATACTCAAAAGCTGAGAGACCTTCAGCTCATATAGAAAGGAGACACCAGACATCAGCATGCAGAGACCTCAGACTCCAGGTGGTCACAGGGTCCTTGTGGTGACACTGGAGCCTGGATGAGCCCAGATGGAGAATTCCAGGGTGGTGGTGGTGGGGGTTCTTGAAAAGAAATCCAAGACAGAGCTCCTGGTGGGGTAACCTTCTGCCTCACTTTCCCCAGCTGTCACTCCAAGGCCCCTCCCATTTTGATTATCATCACTCCAGACTGGTCCGGCTGTACTCCCAGAACCTGCCCCCCAAATCCCCATTTGATTTCACTGGGTTGAACCAGGAAGTCTTGTGGAAGGCACTGGCCTGTGCTGTTTTCACGACCCCAATACAGCCCTGCAGGACAGTTCCCTGTGAGTGCTTGTGCCCCTCTCACATGTAGAGGCTGCTCCAGGCCTGGTCTCGGCCCCCGAGAACTGGTGTCCTAGAATGGGCTGAGCACATTCTCTCTGTTCTTGGGGGCTCTGCCTCCCCTGAGCTTCCTGGATCTCTGGGGTCCCCCAAGGGACCATAACCTGGGAGTAGGGAGGGGATTGAATCCCTCTGCTCTCACCAAAGCCACTGAGGTAGAGAAGGGCAGTGAGGGTCAGGATCATGGTGCCACGTCCCAGGGTCCCCAAAGATGCAGACAAATTATAAAGACAACAGAGCACAGAAGGACAGATGGACACATGGGATGTTACAAGTCCTAGGCTCCGTGTCACAGGTCACATGGCTCCTTGTTCAGGGCCTCACAGGAAGAGACAGCCTATCCCTGGGGCCTTAAGCAGCTGTCCCTGAAGGATGGGGCTGAGGACACAGCAGGTTCTGGGGACCTTTCAGAACAGATGTGAGGCTCTCCTGCCCAGCCTTCTCTACCTGAGGCCAAACCCATGTCTAGGGAGTGACCATTGTCCCAGAAAGTGAGGCTTCAGGGGGAGGAGAGGAGCCAGCCCAACTTCAGTTGGCAGTTTGACTCTGCTTTTCACAGTCTATGTGACCAGGGCCAAGGAATTCCCTTTCCTGAGCTTCTGTGAATGCAAAATTTCTTCCTCCTTTTCATCAGCCAGAAAGTTCAATGTATTGAGCAATTACCACATGGCAGAGATAACGAAAAGTTATGAAACTTCTTTGGGTGATAGTCAGTTTTTGTCAACTTGGCTAATTCACAGAGTGCCCAGACATTAGTCTGGTGTGTCTGTGGTGTGTTCTGGATGGGATGTGAGTCAGTGGACAGAGGGAAGCAGACTGCCCTTGTTACAGCAGGTGGATTGATAGAACTAAGGCAGAGGGAGGCTGACTGAGTTTCGTCTCATGAGCTCAGTTGGGACATTGGTCCTCTCTAGCCTTCGGCCTCAGACTCACATTGGAACTCACATCAACGGCTTTTTGGTCTCCAGAAGGATTCTCAGCTTTCATAACCTTAGGAGCAATTTCTTATAAAATCTGTTTGTGTGTGGGGATATGTGTGTGTGTTTTGTGTGTATGTATTTTTTTTTTTCTGAGATGGAGTCTCAATGTGCTGACCAGTTTTGAATGGGCAGTGCATTGAGACTCCATGGCACCACCACAGGTCACTTCAGCCTCGAAGTGCTGGGCTCAAGCTCTCCTCCTGCCTCAGCCTCCCAATCAGGGGCATGACAGGTAGGTGCCACTATGTTTGGATTTTTTTTTTAACTTTTGTGGAGATGAGGGGTTGGGTCTATCTATGATGCCCATGCTGATTTCAAACTCATGGCTTGAAGCAAAGCCCCTGTCCTCCCAAGATGCTGGGATTCCAGGCCTGCGTCATAAGATTCATAAGATCTCTTTCTCCAAAGAACCTAGACTAATAGGACTGTCTCTTGGACTCATGGGGCACAGACTAATGAAGGAAGTCATTGTAATTATTCTGATCATTAATAACTTACCTAAAATTTTGCCTAATACCAGGTGAACACCAAGCATCCTGAATTCATCAGTGTGGGGACTTTCTGGAGAAGGGAGGACTGAGGCGTGTGTGCTGGGCACTATCAGAGTGAGGAGGGTGGGTGTAACTGACCGGGACAGGCCTAGGCTGTTCCTAGAACTGAGAGTAATCCAGGGAGTACAGGGACCCAGCCACAGAGGGTGTTGAGTACCCTGCAAGTATGCCTGTATGTTATCTTGAAAACAATGGGTTAGTTCTAGGAAATGAGTGTCTGAGCAGATCACACTGTTTTAATACGACCTCCACCATGTAGGGATTGGTTGGCAGGAGGACAGTATTGATAATGAATAGTGATGAACTCCAACAGTAATCTGACCACTAAACAATGACCCCATGGGTGTCCTAAGTAGTTTGTGTGGATTTCTTATATAGTCATTGCAAAAGGCCTTTGTCATAAAGAAAAAAAAGTGGACTCAAGATAACGGTTGAGTCGGAGGAAGCAATTCAAGAGAAGATATTTTTGCCTTATTATACTTTGGAGCTTGGAAAAGCCTTTTTAAAGTTCAAATTCTCCCAGGGAACCATTGGAGGCAAAACCATGTTAATGAATAAATCGTGACGTGGGTGCCTGAGGAGGGGCCGGTGGTGACCTTTGATGCGTTTGCTCTGTGGGGAGGAGCTGTACTTTCTAGAGATGGACCATCTATTTCTCTTCTGATCTTCAATGACATGAACCTTAGGCAGAGATGTTTATTTAGAGGAAGATGGAGACCTGGGGAAGGATTTTGATCAAGAAACAGTCAGTGCCAGGTTAACTGGGGGACCAGCATAAATCATGAGCATTAGCAGGGACTGAGGGCTTGGACTAGGGACCAGGAGGGAGGCTGATGTGCAGGCTCCAGCTGATCCTGAATGGTGGAGATGGACCCGGGGACCTAGGTGAGAAGGGCACAGGGGCAGAGCTGTTTGGATTTGTTCATGTGTGTGAAGCAGAAGACAGTGAGGACTTGAGGCCCCTGCCCTCTCGCTCTTGGTTCACTGGAGGAGCCAATGGGGCCCTCACAGGACAGACGACCCCAGGAAGAGAAGGAGGCTGGGGACATGTTTGTAAGATGGTTAACTGACAGGCAGAGGAAGTGCAACCTCCCTTCTGGCGTGGGTGTGTGGAAACAACAACACATTTCCTTGTTTCTATAAGTAGTGGCACCTTCTCTTTGTCTTCCATCAAATATCTGAGTGAGTTCTGTTTCCAACGTGCATTTGCCCACGAAGAAATATTTAAACTACGGAAACTAGCAGATGCCACAAATTAAAGCATTTTAAAGTATCGCTGTTTTGGAATCAGCATATCACTGGGGTATCAAACACCACTGTGATGATTCTAAGTAATGGTAATTCAGGAGAGACCACTAATCCATACACAGCATCTGATAAAGGGTGAAGGGCTTATAGGATGCGCTCAGGATGTCAGTGCGTCCTTTTGGATTTACTGCTCTTGGTTGGAATCTGATCGTCTCTCATTTATTTAGTTATTGAACCAGGGTTGGAACTTGGAACTGAAGAGATGGAGGCTCAAAGCACATCAGGAAAAGTGGTGATCAGAAATAAAGGAAACTGTGCTGTGTGTCAGCGAACTAGAGCGTGAAGGTGTGCAGAGGTGCGTTCTAGCAGACCTGTGGGGAATAATGTCACGTCTAGAGGTGAGAAAATAAGGGGATCCAGTCAAGGAAAGTCAACACTGGTGGAGAGAAAGAGTGTCACAGTTTAATGGTCTTATTCCAAAATACCACAGAGTGTGTCCCTCCTCTCAATTATTGATTCTTTCTTCTCCAGAAATGACCAGCAGTCAATCTAGATAGCTTATGTCCCAGGCTTTCCTCCAGAACCTCCTGGGATGCTCAGATTTGTTTCCAAGGCTCTCCCACTCTGAATGGTGCTTTGCTCTCTCTGGAGTTACCTTCTGGTGGCATCTATGGGGCTTCTCGGGCTGTGCCACTCCTGAAACAGCAAAATCCCAAGGGCCACCAGGATCAAGCCTGCTATGCCCAGGCGGATGAGATTCTCCACGGTGTGATCCTGGGGGCGTGGGGCTGCGGATTGTGAACAAGAGGTCAGAGAGGTTAGGGCAGACCAAAGCCACCAGAACCCTGGGATGTTCCCCCGGGGCACCATCCCGCCCTGGACAGGGCCTGAGCCTCTGTGCCCACCTGTGACCAAGAGCATTTCCTCACTCACCAGCCTCAGGTACTGTCTTGCTGTGTGAGAGGCTGGTGGTCTCAGCTGCTCCCAACAACCCAAAAATCTGGTGAGGAATTGAGGAGACCTGGACTTTTCCCCCTAGTCTCACTTGTCATGATAGATCGATCTTATATGTCTTCCTTAATTAATCTGCTCTCTGCAGAGCTCCCTGGGGTTTCCTCATGGCATTAGTCAGCATTTTTCTTTTCCGTGTATTCAGATCTTGTTTAGCTGAGCCTCAAGAGCTCTGGATTTAGTGAGAAACATGTTCTCCCAACTAGAAATAATTGAATCCTTATTTTCGTGTCTTCAATTGGGGAAATGAAACCATGTAAGATAATTCCCTGGATGTGATAGTTTCTAACTGTTTCAATAGCTGAGGACACCAGATCTGTGTGTAAAAGGTTGGCTCTCAGGGCTCCTGAATACCAGAAGCGCAAAGGGGTGAAAGTCTGGGGCTGCCTCCCCTTCTCTCCATCTCAGCCAGGCCAACCACTATTTCATTATGTATTTAATGTCTTATAATCTAACTCTTCATATACTCAGCAACATCTGCATCAGGATGCACACACACACAAATACATGTTTTCTAAATGGTAAAAACAGTACTTCTGTGGGTTTTTTAAAAATATGCATCTTAGTGGCAAGACCAGTAAGAAGCATCTAAAAACATACTTAGGTGGAAAATATTAAGCATATGGATGAACATTTATAAACATAGATACATGTGGATAGATGAACATCCATTTAATTATGTGCAAGTATATAATCATAGATAAAAATCAGTATGTATATGACTAAAGCTAATTACTTAATAGATGTAGTGTCACCACATAGTCATTCATATTTGAAGCAAGAAAGTTTTGCATCCATAACACTGTGGAAATAAAGAAGTCAAATTTGCATTTTCTTGTGGTTGATAGAAATTTCATCCGTGGTTCAGGTCATTTGAAAGGCAATTGTAAGAGAGAGAAACCACAGTAAGGTAATGCAAAATAAAATCAATAAACCTAAAGCAGTAGCTTAGTTGTGTACACTTAACTACTATTTAGAAAATCTAAAGGAATCAAGAGCTTATTTAAAAATTGTTAAAGTAGTTGAACAATTCTTAACATTATCTACAAATGTACACAATTTTTATGAGGAAGCTTCAAAGATGGCTATTGGAGGCACGTGACACTGACCTCCTCCAGAAAGAAGTACCAAAATAGCAATTAGGCAATCGTATGCTGGAGAGAATGCTGGGATTCAACAGGGAAGTGACAGGGAACTTTTGAGGCACAGGAGAAGAGCATGAAGGTGCCATGATGGCCACTGACTGCTCAGAGCCAGGAGACACTTTCCAGTGCAGGGAAAGGGAGGAGAGAAATCTCATCTGGTTCACACTCCTACCACAGCCTCCTGCAATCCCAGTTCCAGGAGAGCTCCTCAGCCCTCTGGACCCTGAGACGAGGGAGCTGCCTGGACTCCTCAGCCCTCTGGGCCCTGAGACGAGGGTGCTGCCTGGACTCCTCAGCCCTCTGGGCCCTGAGACTAGTGTAGGGAGCTGCCTGGACTCCTCAAGGCAGCTTGGTTTCAGAAGAGGAATTCATGCTGGGTCCCCCTCAGCCTCTGAGACCAGGAAGCTGCAGGACAGCACTATTTCTTTCTTTCGAATTTTCTTTAACTTTATTTTATTTATGTATTTTTTAAAATTTCAGATTAATATATGGGTACAAATGATTAGGTTACATTGTTTTCATTGGTTAGGTAAAGTCCAAGTTGTAGTGGAACTCTTCACTCATGAATGAATTAACAAACTGTTGTATATGTAGACCATGGAATACTATTCAGCCATAAATACAGATGGACACTTTACATCTTCTATATTTATCTGGATGGATTTAGGGAACATTCTTCTTTTTTTTTTTTTTCCCCACAGCAACCTCCAACTCCTGGGCTTAGGCAATTCTCTTGCCTCAGCCTCCCGAGTAGCCCGCCACAGCGCTGGCTGTTTTTTTGTTGCAATTTGGCTGGAGCTGGGTTTGAACCCACCACCCTCGGTATATGGGGCCAGCACCCTACCCACTGAGCCACAGGTGCTGCCCAGGAACCTTCTTCTTGGTAGAGTATCACAAGAATAGAAAAGCAAGCATCTCATGTACTCAATATTAATATGAAGAAGCTAGTAGATGAGCTGCTACACACCCCCATGAGAGAGAAACACAATTAAATTCCAGTAGCAGGGGAGGGGGGCTGGTAAGCTCTCACCTACTGGGTATAACATAGGAGTATAGGACAGCACTATTTTGCGAGCACAGCACCTACCAGACTAACTTCTGCCCTGGGGCCCATCAGTTTCTGCATTTCTGCATACCTGGAGCACCACGGACAACCTCCTATGTCCACACAGAGGGTCACAGTGTGAGATACTGGTTGGACCCATTAGTGCAGACAGGTCTGAGAACTCTGGGCCCCAGTGTATCTCACACCCTGGGGAATGAGTAGTTTAGTACACCAGGGCTTCCTCTCCCAGGAGGTCATAGCAGGAGCCAGACCTTTAGACCAGGGAGCTTTGCCCTTTAGACCAAACCTCTCCCCTGCATACTGGAGAAACTGAGAAAGAGCTTGTCCACATCCTTGTCCCCAGAGGAGCCTGAATTTAACATAACTCAGCTCTGCTTTCTGTGGGCCCCCCACCTCCCAGCTCAGAGCCCCTCATCGCCACTTTAGGGCCTAACCCTATGAGATGAGGGGTGATCCGCGGGCCTCCTTGGTAGGGATGGGGAGCTG
The DNA here is from genome assembly GCA_963574575.1 of Galagoides demidoff. NCBI lineage: Eukaryota > Metazoa > Chordata > Mammalia > Primates > Galagidae > Galagoides > Galagoides demidoff. The sequence continues at coordinate 8,887 of CAUYQV010173565.1, read as the reverse complement.
AGGGGCTGAGGCTTTCTGCTCCTCAGCTCACTGCAGTTGGCCCCTCCCTTCGGTTGGACCTCACATCTCCCCTCCCTGGACCCCTACCCCTCACCAGGCAGCCTCAGCACTCCTGGAAGCCTGGGGGTCCCCCTGTATTTCTGACTGACTCCCAGGTCCCTGGACACAGCCCACCCTTGAGCATTTGAGGGGAGGGAGATCCAGAGAGACTCAGAACTGCCCTGGGGGAGGCCTTGTTCCCTCTGAGACAAGATACTGCAGTGACCTACCAGGTACTGAGGTGGGTCCCCTGGGTGGGGGGTGGGGTACACAGAGGGTCCTGTGATAAGGGTAAGAGGAGGGTGGGGGAGCTAGCATTTCCCCTGGAGTCCCCTATTCTACTCAAACTTTCCTCCTACATCTGCTCTGCTCTGTGGCCTCTATAAGACCCCCCATACCTGGCACCTCCTGGACCCCAGGTGATGTTGGAGGGAGTGGGCACCCTTTAGGCCCCTGCTGGCCTCCTCCCCTGTGAGAGTGAGACCCTCTGCTGACCCTCCCCCAGATCCCCTCACCCCATCACAGCCAAGATGCATAAAATATTCATCTTAGTGGCAAGACCAGTGGCAAGACCTCTCCTGGTACAGGGCTCTGAGCTGACCATTTGAGCTCACAGAGGGCAGGATCAAGGTCCTCACCTGAGACCATGAGCTCCAGGGGTCACTGGGCAGTGACAAAAGTTAGGGGAGGGGCTGAATGAGCCATAGCACCTGAAGGTTCCCTTGTGGGATAAGGTCACGGGACTCATGGAGAAACTGGTCTGGTGCTGTCCAGCTATGTCCTTTGATCCAAGGCGCAGAGGGAGATTGGCTGTCCCCTGCTTGGCCAGAATAAAAGTGTCCATCTTGCTCCATGACTGACACAGCAGGGTCACATCCCCTCCTGAGGCTACCCTGGGGCCCGGCTGTACTGGAGAGGGAGGGCCTGTGAGAGAGCTGTCCTAGAGAGAGGAAGGAGGGGTGGGAGCAGCCCCCACCTCGTTCTGAGCTGACACCTTCTTGGGCCTCTCTCTGAGGACCATCAGTGTCCCTGTCTCCATGTCTGTGAGTCTCCCCCTCCTCACCCACCCCTATGTCTCTCTGTCCTACTCAATCCCTCAGGCCCCCACCCCTCCTCCAGTGCATTACTCCCTGGAGCCCCCATGGCAGGGCCTGTGCAAAGTCTGGGTTCCTGACTGAACCCGCTGGGCCCTTCACCTGAGATTAGGATATCCAGGGGGTCACTGGGGGCTGACCACTCTGAGGAGAGGTTGTATCCCGTGGGAGCTCCACACAGGGCCCAGTGGGAAGTCGGCCTGAGAGAGCCCAGCCTGGGGCTGCTAGCCAGGGCGCTGGGTGAAGACATATCCCCCATCCTAGAACAGTGTGAATCTGTCATAGCCGACATCAGAGTGACACAGGAAGGTCAGGTTCTGTCCAGGGGCCAGGACAGGGCCCTGCAGGGTCAGGAGGGAGGGCTTCCTAGACACACCTGGGGGAAGGACAGGCTGTGAGCTGCAGGGGCTGGTTCCTGTCAGCTCCTCAGTGTCCTGTCCTGGCCCTGCAGGTCTCACTGTCTCTCACTGTTGGGGTCTCTGGGCCCAGGAGCTCTTTCTTCACACCTGGGGCTGTTTGAGACATTTCAGACACGTGGGTCCCCTGCCACGTGGCTACTGCTCTCTTCCTGCTCTGTTCTCATCTGACTTAAGTTCAAGAGGTGACAGCACACAGCCTTCCTGATTCCCTTTCTCAGGTGACTGTGACTGAGGATCCGTCCTCCCTCTCAGACACTCCCATGGGGTCCCTTTCATTCCTTAGCCCGTCCCTCATCACCTTGCACTGGGTCCCTGCCATGGCCAGTCATCGACAAAACTCCCAACAACTTCTGTATTGTCCTCAAATGTATAAGAGAAGGCTGTGGCTTTCTCACCTGACACCAGGAGCTCCACAGGGTCACTGGGACCCACCCATTCCCGGGAGACATTCCTATAACTGCCATAGCATCTGAATGTCCACCTGTGGCTGGGGGTCACAGGGCCCACATGGAACAGAGCCTGGAACTGCCCATAGAAGGTTTGCTGTGAGTCCAATGTCCAGGAGAGGTTTTGATTTCCTTCCTCAGTCAGAATGAACTTGTCAAATTTCTCCCATGAGGCACACTGGAGGGTCACCTTCCCTCCTGAGGTTACTAGAGGGCTTGGCAGGGCTGAGAGTGTGAGTGGGATATAAAATCCTAGGAGAGAGGAGGCAGCTGTGTTAAATGGGGCTCACACCTCCCACATCACCTCAGGGCTGCGCTGTGAAAGGGTGACACTCCTGAGAGCAGATCCCCTTCCTAATGGCAGAGTCTGGGGCTGGGACCAGTGTCCTCTTACCTCTCTCTTCAAGCTGCAGGGGCTCACTGCGATCTGACCATCCAGCAGGGCTGCGATAGAGACAGCGATATCGCCCTGTGTAGCGCTCTGTCATGTGTTTGAATTGGAACTTGGCCTGGTTCCCGGGCTTCGATAGTATCTCTTTCTCCCAGAAAGCTGAGAATTCCTCTCTTTCCAGATAGTATTCCTGGGCTTCTGGGGTCCCCTGACACCACATGGTCACGGGGCTCCCCAAGGGGATCTCATTGCCTGGTTCAGCCCAGAGGGTAGGTTTGGGGAGGGTACCTGGAATGAAATCAGAGGCTGGATCCCAAGATACCCCCACCCCTCTGATCCCCACTCTCAGCCCAGATCCTCCAGATGTCTCCCTCAGTCATCCCAGAACTGCTGTTTCTCCTCCCCAGATGCCCAGGGGTGTCCCCTTGTCCCTACCTGGGACCCATAGTATCTGAGGGAAGACTCACCTGCATGCACGTGGGTCTTGGGGCTCAGACCCAACCCTGGAAGAAAGTACCCTATGAGAGATTTGTCTCCTGAAGGCTGAGCACAATTCCTCCTCCCTGGGAGACTCCTGAGGCCCTGGGGACTCCTGAGTGAGCAGGATCTGGCTGTGGGAGGGCGGGGTCCCTCCCAGACCAGGGTGTCCCTGGCCCCTTCTCACATCTCACCAAGGCAGAGCAGGGCCATGAAAATGGGAGTCATGGCTGTGCAGATAGAGGAGACCACGGTACCCTCAGGACAGACAGACACACAGGCTGTGGCTACTCCAAGGCTGGTGCTCCTTCCTGACAGGGGATTGTCACATCAGCAGCCCCACAGGAAGGGGAACTGCCCCCCTCCACAGGAGCCTGGTTCTTATTTCCTCAGGTGTGGAGCTGCGGTGAGCACCAGCCTCTCTGCAGATACTTCAGACAGAAATGGGTTCTCCCTGACACCTAGGCACTGTCTGCCTCACCTGTCCTCATCTCACTGAGGATCAGGACGAAGGAGCAAATGGACCTGATGTCTCCTGTGGTGGCCCCTCCCAGGTGAGGGAGAGGAGTGCCCATCCCCCCTCAGAGCCTCAGTGAGGTTCCCTCCCTCCTTCAGCACAACAGGGTGGGGTCCTCACTATGGCCAGTCTGTCCCTCCAGCCCAGGAGATGCTTTAGGGAAGGGGCAGTTTCATGCCCTCAGCAGACTCAGATCAGCAGCAACTCGTAAACATGGGACGGTGCAGCTCACAGTCGCTGATGTGTGGCTAGGAGCACAAAGGGGACACACAGGGAATAAGGGAAGAACATACGCCCTTTCTCTTGGCTGTGCACTGTGAATTATCATTCTACTAAGTAGTCCCCCTCCCTCTATCCCCACCCCTCTACTATTCTGCAGCATCCCCCACCTGCACCTCCCTGAGAACCCAGGTTTGATTCTCTTCCCTCCTACTGAGCCTCTGGTTTCCTTGGGTGTCACATCTCTACCCAGTCCTTGACCAGGGTCTGGGGAATAATTACTTAGATTTGAGCTGTGATTTGGGGCATTGGGTGTGGAGCTGAGTTTTATTTAATTCCTGATTATCGTCCACTGCCTGTGTGACCTGGGCAGTGAGTTCCCTCTCTGAGCCTCGGCTTCCTCGATTGGAGCTTGCTGTCAGGAATCCCTCTCCTCATAGCGGATGAGGGGCCAGGGGTGCCATAGATGGGAGGGGCTGTATCCTGGGTAGTTTTCAGACCAGGTTAAGACCTGTGGGGTTTTGAAGGTTCTCCATGTGGAAAAGGATCCACGTCAGAAAACAGAGGCCAAAGCTGAGTGGCCACAGGTACCTGGGACCATGGAGGGGTCATTAGGGTGTAGGGTCCCACGGCTGTGTGGAAGCAGTGACAGAAAACTCAGGGTATGCACAGATGGGACTGTCCTAGTGTCAGGATTCCAGACTCAAGTGGGAGGCTGTTTCATGCAGACACACCTGAGGCTGGAGTGGACCAAAGGATGCAGGGCAGTTCCCTCATGGGACTGCTCCCAGTCTCCTAAAATTGGGCTGGGGGGATTCCAAAGAAGGTGGGAGTAGATGCTGGGGTGTTTGCTCCAAAGCAGGTATTAGGAGGACATCCAGACAGAGGGAGTTTTTGAGTGTCCTTAAGACTGGAGGTCAGACATGAGAGTATGTATCAATGAGACGATGGGACTGTATCATTGTTTCAACTCAAGAAAAACAAAAGGTCAAAAAATAAAACAAACAAGCAAAAACAACTGGAGGACATTATCATTACTCAGTATACTCAGGGTAGGGGATCTTTTCTCAGGTCCTCACACATACAGAGTCAGGTGGAGGGAGGTGCGGCCACACTGGAGTCTTGGAGCAAGAACACACAGGAACCAGCCAGTGCCACAAACAAGGCTTTGAGAAAACTTTGTATCCCCAGGGAGCCAGGTCATCAGCACAGCAGCCGACTTTCCCACCCAGCGCATGTGTGATCTCTAGTGATGATATTTGTGGAGAAATAATACAGGCAGCTTCTGATGGAGAGTGTTGGGCATTAGAGCCCATTTTCTACTGATCTTCTCCCAGGAGGATCAGAGTTTTGCCCATTTATCTGGTTATTAAACTCAGTTCTGTGTTGAGGTAGGGAGATAAAAAGTTGATTACACATATCAGGACATGTGCGAGTTGAAAATGAAAAGAAGGGCTCGGTGCCTGTGGCTCAATCAGCTGGGGCGCTAGCCACATACACCTAGGGTGGTGGGTTCGAATCCCCAGCCTGGGTCCGCCAAACAACAATGATGGCTGCAACCAAGAAATGGCCGATTGTGGTGGGCGCCTGTGGTCCCAGCTACTTGGGAGGCAGAGGCAGGAGACTCGCTTGATCCCAGGAGTAGGAGGTTGCTATGAGCTGTGATGCCATGGCACTCTGCCCAGGGGGATAGCTTGAGGCTCTGTCTCCAAAAAAAAAAAAAAAAAAAAAGAAAATGAAAAGAAGTTTGCTACATGACAGTGGAGCTGAGTATGAGGTCCCAGAGGTGAGGACCAAAACCTGCCCTGGGGTATGTGCCCTCATGTCACAGGGGAGAGGAAAGGAGAGGGACAGTCAAGGAAAGTCGGCAAAGGGTGGGAGGGGAGCACTAGAGTCTGGGGGGTGGGCAGAGTCCTCTGCAGACAGTGGATCTTCCCCTGCACCTGATCCTGTCTTCTCCTCAGCCTGACATTCTCTGCAGACTGTCGCTACCTTCTGCCCCAGACTTTGTTGCAGAACCTCCTGGGAGCCTCACATACTCTATGATATTCCCAGGGCAGGTTTGTGTCCTCACCCCTGGGACCTCATACTCGGCTCCACTGTTATGTGGCAAACTTCTTTTCATTTTCGACTCGCACATGTCCTCATACAGTTGCTGTTGCAACTATGATTAGAACAAAGTACATCCTTGAGCAGGGGGTGGTTGGGTAATGTCCATTGCCACAGATCAAATGTCCTGTGGCAGTGGGGAACTACCTGGGCAGGGCCTGCAGGTTTTCCTGGAGAATGTTTTATTCACATTTTTAAAGTTTGCTATATTTTTGGGCCCCAGCAGTGCTGGTGTGCCCATGGAATCATTTGATGAGGACTTCAGTGTCTGAGGTCATGATTGAGGCACAATTTGGGCCATGGGCAAGTTTGGGGTAGGACAGGGCATAGGTTTGGTGTCAACCATAGCTGTGTGTCCTGGTTCATCATGCAGCCTTGTCCCCTCTCCATGTCCTCTCTCTGCTCCTTGCGACAGAGCTAGGTGTTCAGACTGGGGAGATAATCCTAGAGGAGGGTGTGAGTCAGTATCTGGAGGAGGAGTGAGGGTTGGCCTTAGTATCTTGGTTCTCACATGATCATCCAGAGCCCAGGACTGTCAGTGGAGGTGTGAGCTTTTACTTTTTTTTTTTTTTTTGACACAGCCTCTAGCTGTCACCCTGGGTAGAGTGAAGTGGCATCACAGCTCACAGCAACCTTCAACTCCTGGGCTCAAGTGATTCTCCTGCCTCAACATCCCAAGTAGCTGGGACTACAGGCGCCCACCACAACGCCTGGCTATTTTTTGGTTGCAGTTGTCATTGTTGTTTGGTGGGCCCGGGCTGGATTTGAACCCGCCAGCTCAGGTGTGTGTGGCTGGCGCCTTAGCCGCTTGAGCCACAGGCGCGGGGCCGCTTTTACTTTGTAAAAGCTGAGTCCTGGGGGGTCTGAGTGGCTCCATGGAGGCTGAGACACAGCCCTTGTTTTTACCTATGTGTCCAGCAGCAGTCAGATGGCCTTGCTGTTTCCACAGCACCCCAGCTTCATGAGGTACTGTGAAGGCAGAGAACTGTCCTGTCCATGCCGGGTGCCTTGCCCTTGGGCAGAAGGCAGCCCTGGTTAGGGCATAGAGTTCAGCCTGTGGGGTGAACTTCACCCCAGGACCAGACTGTGTCAGATCATGAAGAGAAGTGACAGTGTGCCCTGTCTGGTGGCAGCCTGTGGGGTCCCTGAAATGGGACCTGTCAGGAACCTGTCATAGTCTGGACAGGACGTGAGTCTCATGGAGTCCTCTTGAGGCATTGGAAGTGGGACTGTGAGACTCACACACTCATGGTCATCACTCAGGACAGAAAGTGAGGTCTCTGGGGTGAGGATACTGCAGGAAGTTGGGGTGAGGAGGGAGGGGAAAGAGTAAGGAGCTCACAGTGGGCGAGGCAGCTGTCAGAGAGGCCTGAGTGAGGGGGACTGAGAAGGGCTCCAGCCGATGAGGGACATGCCCTGTGAGTGGAGAGCCTACAGCTGGGTTTCACCATCTCTCCTGGAGTGTAGATGGCTTATCTGCACATGTGCAGAGGATGTTCTGGGCTGCCGGATGACGCTGTTGACTCCATTAGCCAGTGGGGAATGGTGTCTACCATGGCCCTGAGTGAGGCCAGTGTCTTCTCTGTCATGAGCAAGAATAACAGCAAATTGTAGTTGGGTGGTCTAGAATAGGAGCCAGGGAGGGTTGGTGTTTGATTTCCTCAGAGAAGTATTGAGTTTTGGAAGTGCAATAAATAGTGGCATCTGGGTTAGATTCTATAAGAAGTTTAGAAAGTGGTTGATCAAGCAGGAAAAAAAAAAAGAGGGAGCTAGGCATGGCAGTGGGCTGGAAGTGTCAAGAAGTTACATAATCAGTGGCGCCCGTAGCACAGTGGTTACTGTGCTGGCCACATACACCAATGCTGGCAGGTTCCAACCCAGCCTGGGCCAGCTAAAACAACAATGACAACTGCAACAACAGAAAAATAGTCGGGCATTGTGGTGGGCACCTGTAGTCCCAAGTACTCAGGAGGCTAAGGAAAGAGAATCACTTAAGCCCAAGAGTTTGAGGTTCCTTGAGTTTTGACACCACGGTAATCTACCCAGGGTGAAAGCTTGGGATTCTGTCTCAAAGAAGAAAAAAAAAAAAAGAAGAAGTTACGTAATCATCTCTTCATTGTGGGAACGGGAAAAGTTAAAATGCCTTGGATTCACTTAGGGTCCAGACTCAGACTGTGGGGGTGTTAAGAGGTGACCCAGGTACTTCACAGAGGTTGCACAGACTTGTATCTTTTGTTTGGAGACCTGGTGTCCCCTGGAAGCCAACCTGTTAAGGAGGTGAAGGGTGTTTGGAAACACACATCCTCTGGAGGGGGGTACCCTTATCCTACAGCAAGGTGGATCCAGTAGGGGACATAGTGTTAGCCAAGTCTGCTTTGAGAACTGAGGAGAAGCAGGGGAACTCTCAGTGTATCCTGAGGGGCCATGCAGGGGTGTTGTTGGGTGCCCCAAGTGAAGGCCACAGGTACTGACCTCTGTGCCTGCAGGAACACTGAGAAGGGCACTGCAGAGATGAACAGTTGAAAATAGACACAGCTGGGAGGAAGGTGTGGAAGAAGTGTATGTGGGACTGGGACTGCAGGGTGGGAGGTCGGACCATGTTGTAGCAGTTCTGTGACTGTGCACGAAACTCCAACCTGCCCCATTTGGTTTCTGTTCAGGGGCTAATGAGGGAGGGAGGAAGAGAAAGAGAGAGAGAGAGAGAGAGAGAGAGAGAGAAAACAAACATATCCCAAGTGAAAAACAGAGAAATTCAGTAATAGCGTAACAGAAGGTAACAGAAGGGAGCAAATATGAACAATAAACAATCAGGAAACAGGTCCCTGGGGGAAATTTAACTCAGGTACAAATGGAAACGTGAATAAAATAGGATAGGGTGTAGGGTGGCTGGCATTCACCCACTCTGGGTGGGGAGAGAAACCTCCCAGCATGTTGAACTCAGCCTGTCCCATCCTGGGATAGAACTCGGAGTCTGGAGCTGCATACGGTCTGTTACTCCCACCCCTGGTACCTGGCCAACCTGGGACAAGGTACTTTGTGTCTCAGTCCTTAATTTCTTTCTTTCTTTCTTTTTTTTTTTTGAGACGGAGCCTCAAGCTATCCCCCTGGGTAGAGTGCCATGGCATCACAGCTCATAGCAACCTCCAACTCCTGGGCTCAAGCGAGTCTCCTGCCTC